>VDFB02046911.1:182560-270416 GCA_007258455.2 Sequoia sempervirens | reverse complement strand
GAATCTTAAAACTCTAAGGTATGTAAAGCTAAATCATTCTGAAAATGAAATTATAGGAGACAAGAATAAAGGAGTGCAAACTAGAAGAAATATTGCAGAAGAGTATTGCTTGATTTCCAAGATTGAACCTAAAGATGTCAAAGAAGCCTGCAATGATGAACACTGGATGGAAGCTATGAAGGAAGAACTGATGCAGATTGAAAAGAATGATACATGGATACTTATTCCTAGACCTAAAGATAAGAATGTTATTGGTACTAAATGGGTCTTTTGGAATAAGCTAAATGAACAAGATGAAGTGGTCTGGAGTAAAGCAAGACTGGTATGTAAAAGGTATTCACAAATAGAAAGTATTGATTTTGAAGAAACATTTTCCCCTGTTGCTAGAATTGAAGCCGTAAGGTTATTTCTTCCTTATGTTGCATACAAGAACTATAAAATTATCGATAGATGTAGGAAATGTCTTTTGTAAATATGGTGAGCAGAAGAAAAGTATATATTGAGAACATCTGGATGGTTCAACTAGAGTGATAAAAGGAAGACATGGTTTTCGATTGAAGAAAGCTCTATATAACGGACTCAAGCAAGCCCGCAGGCACAGTTATGCTAGACCAATTAATACTACGACTTGGGTTAAATAAAGGTACTCAGTGGCACCTGTTCTAATTGGATATGATAAAGATTAATTGTGGGGTCTTTGTTGATGACAGTGTTATTTTTTTGGAGGAGATGATAATCTATGGCTGTGAGGTTTGTTGATGAAAGAATGAAGAGTGCAATTTGAGATGAGTATGATTGGAGAGATGAAGTTCTCTCTGGGATTACAAGTTACTTAGTTAAACAAGGGGATCTTCATATCTCAATCAAAATATGTGAGAGAACTATTGAAGAAGTTTGGAATGGATGACTCAAAGCCTGTTGGTACTCCCATGGTAACTAGATGTAAGTTAACACAAAATGATGATTCTCCTAAGGAAAATAAAACAAGATACACATTGATGATTGGTGGATTGCTCTATTTAACTCAGACCAGACTGGACATTATGAATGTTGTATGTATGGTTGCTAGATTTTAGGCCGATCCAAAAGAGTCTCATGTGGCTACTATTAAGAAAATCCTTAGGTATCTAAAAGGAATAGTTGATTTTGGGCTTTGGTATCCTAAGGATGATGATCTTACTTTGAATGCATATAGTGATGCGGATTGGGTAGGAGATGTAGATGATAGGAAGAGTACAAGTGGTGGTGCCTTCTTCCTAGGGAAGAAGTTGGTGTCTTGGTTGAGAAAAAAGTAGAATTCCATTTCTCTATCTATTGTTGAAGAAGAATATATTGCTACTACAAACAACTCTACTCAGGTGATGTGGATGAAACATATGTTGAAAGATATTAAAGTAGTTTATGATGAACCTATTTCCATATACTGTGAGAACTCAAGTACAATTAACATATCAAAGAAACTAGTTCTATACTCTAAGACCAAGCATATATCAATGAAGTTTCACTTCTTAAGAGAAAAAGTGAGTGAGAAAGAAGTCAGACTAGAGTATGTACCTACCAAAGAATAGATTGCGGACATTTTCACCAAGTCATTGCCGAAGGATACTTTTGAGTATCTTAGAGGGATGCTAGGGGTGATTAACCCTCCTGATTTGAAGTAAGGATGCATTTACTTGCATCAATCCGTGTGCTTCATAAATATTTCTTGATCCAGATTGATGTTTCTATGGCTACTACTCAGGGGGAGTAGTCAAATGTGCAAATATGTGGTTCAGAGCTTGTATGTAGGAAGATAATTCTTGTCTTTTCCATTTATGTCAAAGGGGGAGAAGATTCATGTGAAAAAATGTTGCTTATTTGGAGTAAAAAAGGTCTTGTGGAGAGAAGATCGTGCAGAAGAAGTCAAGGAAGAAGAGTCAGAATCTAAGGAGGAGTAAGTGTTGATTGAGAGTTGGGTTGATGGTGTTTTTCACATCATGTGTTGCCATCAATTCCAAAGGGGGAGATTTTTGGATGCTATGGTTGTGTTGCTAATATGTGGTTGTCATTGATGTTGACACTATTAGCATTTGACGTATTGAAGGTTGTATATGTCAAGGATATTGAGAAAATTGTAAAAGAAAGTATTGTAGGTTCCCAGTGGAACTCTGAAGGTCATGAAGGTGTCTTGTTTTCTACATTGAAAGATCCTTTATTGTGGAATGAGTTTATTTCTAAAATTATCTAGTCTATCCACGAAAGTATGTCAGTCCCGCGTGAAGATTTAATTCAAGAGATTATGCAAGATCTATATTCTACGGATCTATATTTTATGGTGTCTTTGTTAGTGTTCTTTTCTTGATTAAGTTGGTATGATTTTGAAATTCTAGCAGATTTGTTTTGGATGTTTCTCTATTGTTTCTTGAGTGATTTCATGGATGTTTCTAGATCGCTCTATCTTTTGTGCATATAGCAATTCAGTGTGCTCATGATCAAATATTTTTTCTTGTTATGTTTAGGTTTCACAACATGTATGATAGTTGTAGTGTTGTGGATCACTTGGAAATTAAAATTTGAATGTTTTTCACACTCGAGGATATTGTTTTGGCTCTCATTATAATATTAGCCGACGGTGTTTGATCCACATTGAAAATTTATTTGTAAATTTGGCCGACATTGAAAATATGTTTCATATTCCTAGCCGACTAGGTTGTTGATGTAAATCCATGTTGCAGATATATAAGAGGGATTGTTTGAGTGAATTTAGTGTGTTTATAAGAGCGAATGTATGCAAAAGAAAGTGAAAGAAGATGTGCAAACCAATACTTCAATCTATTTAATTGTGGCCAGTATGAGAGAAATTTGAGAAAAGTATTTGAAAGTTTTTTATAGCCTTAAGCAGACTATAGTATTTTGAAAGCTATTTTATCAGTTCACAATCTAGATGGTTTTAATCTGAATCTTTCTTGGGCAGTGAGCCCTCTTGTAATTGAGTAGTGAGCTCTAGGCAGTGTCCCTAAATGCATTTGCATTCCCATTATATTTTTCATTATACTTTTAATAGGGTATAATCTTGTGTACTAACATCCACTTACATGGTTTTTTTTCACCTCTAATAGGGTTTCCACACCAAAAATCTTGGTGTTCTCTATGTTTCAATGTGACCCAGATTGTTTTATTCCTTCGAGATAAATTGAATTAAAAGTAAAGTTGAAAATTTTAATCATTTGTGACGGCAGTTGCCCCCCTCTCAGTTGTCTACCCTTGTATTTTAACACTAACTCAGGTATGCATCATGGCTCATCTGTCTACGAAGATAAATCTGAGGGAAAGGATTTGCACAAATTTATATAAAAGATATTCTGAACCTAATGATGTTGGTCAAAAGCTTCATGGAAGATCAATCATGAGAAATCTCTTGGTTACATTTGTTCACTAGTCTCTTTTGATTTACAATTTCATCTTGAATCATGCAAGACACCTAAGGAGTCTTGGGAGACACTTGAAAACTTGTATGATAAAACTGATAAGATTAGGGGTTATCAAATTGATAATGATTTTATGAATCTTGATCCAAATTTTTTTGACCACATCCAAGACTATATCTCCAAGATTAAGCAACTAAGAACACAACTAAAAGATTGCAAGATTGATAAGGAGGATTTATAGTTGATTTTGAATGAGTTATCCAAGCTTGATCTTGAGTATTCCGTGTTTGTTTTTGGCTTTCACACCAATAGGATTTCTATGGGAACTGCATACGTTGTGCCTACATTTGAGCATTTTTAGATCTTCTAATCAAAGAGAAAGTGAAGCTAATTCAAATGGGTCTCATCAAGGTTTCCAAGTCACAAGCACTGGTGGCTAGTGAGCCTGAGGTATAGAAAGAATCAGGGCATCTTGATCAGAAAGAAAAGAAGAAAAAGAACAAGCCATAGAAAGAATTTGAATCCTCTTCCTCAAAAGGGGAATCATCTAAGAAGGAGAATCCTGCATGTACATATTGTAAGAAATCTGGGAATGATTAACATCAATGTTATTTGAGACAAATTGATGAGTTGAAGAATCTTTTAGCAAAGAATAAAATCAATTTTCCTTCAACTCTATCAAAGGATTCATCATCTTCTTCTAAACCAATTCAGAGAAACAAAAGGGGAAAGCACTTGTAGTTGTATATTCTAAGTCAGGTAGATGGATTCTTGATTCAGGAGCTTCATGTCATATGGATTCATCATAGAGTATGTTCTCTTCATTTGAAACTTGTCCATCATCAAACACCCCGATGGATAACAACATATGTATGCGTGTTTGTGTGAAAGGATCTATTGAAATAGATGAAGGATCATTCAATGATGTCTTTATGTCCCTTGATTGTCAACAAATGTCCTTTCTATTTATCATATCACACATGGTGGGGAAGGAAAGAGTGTTGAGTTCACACCATATTTTGTGATTATTCGGGATTTTCATAGCAAAGATATTGTTATAGTTGGGGAGGCAAATCGTCAATCTCAATTTTACACCTTCTCACATTTCTCCTCTAATGTTCCTTTGGCTGATGTACACACTCAGGCATCTAGTGTGGACACTTTTGAGGAGATTCAGTATGGTCAAGTGAATCTCGGTATTTTTTCAACTGAGTTTAAAGAGACATGTATTGATACTCCATCTCCTACATCTCCTGTTGTTTCTAATAATACTAGTATTACTACATCCATGGCTTCTATTGAATTAGTACAATAGGATATTCATTGTCTTTCAAACGTAGCTACTTGGGATGAGTACTCGACAGAAATTATAGGCTTTTTTTGTGAGTCTTATCTTGCAGACTTGGAGGACACAATTGAGTGCATGCATCTTCTCTTTGATGAAGTTTCTTCATCTTCTTTAGATGTTGAGGGGGAACCTTTTGAACCTCTTGTTCTTTAGCCACATGATCATTCTTCACAGTTTTACATGACTTTGGTTACTATTGAGCACCATTTGGAGGAGGCACCTTTGTCTTCAGAGGAGATACTTTTGTCTTTGAATTTTGTTCTACATCCATCTACACTAGGTTTTGGATTGTCATCTTCTGCAGTGTGACCTAGAACACCTACTTTGATGGTGACACCTTTCAACATCAACATAGGGACACCTGAGCTGAGTTAAGAGACATCATACATTTTTATCATTCTTCCTTCATATTTCTTTCAGGAATGGGAAGATATATTGCATCCATCCTTGGTATTATTTATTCCTAAGGGGAGGAATATTGTTTGACTATCTTGGATCATCTTCAGCTTCTTGGGTCTAGCATTCACCAACAATGCATGGGATTCTACATGAGGGGACTATATGGTCTATCTCCTTTGTCTCTCTTGGGGTAGAGTTTTGTCCTACGGTTTTTCTCTTTCTCATATTTTGAGAGGTATTATCATTGTACATGGGTACCTAACATGCCATTGTAGCTAGGACCCATATTTTCATTGTTTCATCCTTCACCCACCTAAACTATGCTTAAGGGGGGGTGTTAGTGTAGGTTTTTTAATATATTTTTTTCCTACACATTATTAAGCATACTTAGGTTATGTGAGACATGGTTTATGTGAGGACACATGGTGTAATCCATTGATTACATGTGTCACTCTCACCCACACTTGGGTGGTTGAGTCTCACACCCTCTTTCGACATTTTATGCCGCCTCACAAAACCTCTCATGTCTCCTTATAAGTAGGTTATGCCACATGTTTTTCATTTTCCAAGTAGGAATAACTCCCACCTAATTTGGTTATTTGGGAGTTATTTCCCCTCTTGGAATTATATGCCCATATTCTACTATATATTCAACACTCACCTCTCCCTCCTATCTAGTTTAGATGAGCTCATCTCAGCTCAGTCAGTTCAAGGGAGTGCTAATGCATATTGTATCATTTTGAGTGTAATACTATCATTATTCTGATTATTGCACCATAATCCAACATTATATCCTCATGTTACTCTCATGTAGAATGTTTATCTTGGTTTTTCAAGTGATCCTGGGTGCTTGAGTTCATCAACAACTCTTACATCGTCATTATTGTTGTCAAGCCATAAAAACTAAGTTGTGGAATTAATTTTGGACTTTCCAACTCTGGGACCTATGTCAAATAGAAGCCAAGATCTAGAATTAGAGGATTGTCAAAAAATATTTTGGAAGCCTTGAAAATGGCTCATTCTCTCAGGGATGAACTATTCTCTCAACAACTCTCAAAAATAGCTTTTGGTGATAGGTACATGCCATCAGACTCTTCTCAAATCTACCTATAAATTTTCATTTTCATTTCTACATATTTATGAATTTATATTTTAGGTATTAGGTCTTGTCATTCACTTATTTTGAGTGTTTGAAATCATTTCAGTTTGGTTTTATATCTTTCCTATTGTCCTAAGGACTGAGATCCAGTTCTAAATGACTCACCATTGAGGTTGAAAGTCAATAATTACACCTTGCGATTTATTTCATAATGAAATCCATATGGAAAGGCACCTATTGAGATTCCAATGTTTTATAATCAATACATAAAACTTTGGGTATCACTTTTGCTTCATTTCATTTTGGTGAACCTAACATTCTTATATCATACATTTTAGAATTGGAGATCCTTGAAAGCCTAGATATAGGTTCTGGATTAACTTGTTTTGAACTTAATTTAGGGTTACATATTGCATATTTACATCATTTAAAGTATAAAAAAAATCCAAAAAATATATGCATTTTGTATAATAGATTGTTTTAAGGTGTGTTTAAGTCATTTAAATCAAAATTATAGACAAAATTGCAATAAAAATTTGTCATTTTGTTCATACATTGTCATACAAATTGCATTTACACTCAATCAGAATATCTAGAAAACTCGTCACTAAAGAATTTGTTTGCAGTTAGGAACAATGAGCTTAAATATCAAGTCAAACACTCAAATTTCAATTTTTCAAAACCCTATGCAAAGACTCATTTGCCATTGGGTGAACCTTTCATTGTATAGGTTATTTTGCTAACTTTTGCACACATATATATGTATTTGTCTTCTTCATACTCCTGTACTTGTAAATCCCTATTTTAGTTTCAAAAATTGTATATTTCTATAGATGTTTACATTTAGTTTAATTGGTGAAAGAAATTGCATTATTTAATATCAAAATTTGCATTCAAAAGTAATTATTTTTAGGTTTTAGGTGAGTGTAGGATCATGGGGGTCCAAAAAGTGGCAATATGACCCAAAAATAGTTGATGACATTTTTTATTCGAATTTGAAGAAATGAAAAGGGTTTATTGATATTTTTTTTAGCTTTCCACCAATATAAGATATGACTTATTTAAAATTAAATAGATAATTATTATTGATTTGCTAAATGTAATATAACTAAAATCTTGATTAATAGGTTGATTGAAAAAATCTATAATTCTTAACAATTTCACATTTTTTGAATCCAAAAGATGTAGAACATCTTATGCTTCCCATACTATAGGATAAAAAAAGTAAAAATTGATTTTCATAATTTTTTGACAAAGTTATGGTGGTCAGACAAACAAGTTTTAATATTTTTAAAAAGTTTCTAATAAAAAATTCATAACTAATTATTTACTTGCAAAAAAATTATTAAAAAAATGTGGCACATCTGTGCATGTGTCCTCTACTTATATTGAAAGTTTTATATATATATATATATATATATATATATATATATATATATATATATATATATATATATATATATATATATATATATATTTCTTGTACTTAGGTTGGTCAAACATACAAGTACTTTTTATTTTTTCCCTAAAAATTTAGTACTACTGTATTGAAATTTAAAAATTTCACCAAATAGATTTACTTTTTTTTCCAAAATAGGACTACTATCTTAGAAACTACATTCAATTTGCTACAAATTTTTTTCTTACATATTTTTCAAATTATGTTAATAACCTATTCAAATATTTATGTCAAGTTGGATGACTCTTATTTTTTTATTTTCATTGCCACTTAAGGGCCTAGTTTGGACCCCAATGATCCTGCGTTGACCCTTTTTGCATCTTATAATAAGTCAATTATCATATTTCATATCTAAAAATTGCAATATATTCTCTAATATTTGCATTGTGCTTCTTATTTTTGGGTGTTCATTATCTTTATTTAGTTCCCTTTTGTCCATTTTGGGTGCGCTTTGGTTTGGTAAAACTTGTATGAGTATCACAACCCAATCTCATGCTATCAATACTTCAGTGAGACATAGGTCAAGATTCATGGCATCCCACACTAGTACATCCATTGTGGATCTTGATTTATCCAACTCTTTCACTCATAGTGTTGACACTATTCAACCCATTTTAGATCACATCCTTATTGTCACATGTCTTATACCATTAACCACTTACATTGATGTTGAAACTTTCATTTCTCATGTTCATCAAGAGAAGCTGAAACAAATGGATAAAGCCTTAGAAAAACTTCAAGACTTGGGGAGTACATAATATATTGCTTGTACTTCTATTCCTATCATAGATAACATGAGGATAATTCTTGATAATGATAAAGGATTAGAGATTGTGTGTAGTCTAGCTCACATTATTGATAATCACATTCCTACAATGGATAGTTGTGCTCAAGCTTTAGGATATACTCAAAATCAAGGAGGAAATAAAATTCCTCCCCATACAACCATAGCCTCTATTCCTACATATACTCATCTAGCTATAACCACAACAATGCAACCAACCAACAATATCACTCCAACTTTAGGTATTTCCACGGGGATTCCTTTCAGTTTTGTGAATTCAAACATCATATCTCCAAACCCTCGCCTCTCACAAACTTGAAATTTAGTTGTTCACCCAACACATATACACCCCCACCATATTCACCTCCATCTCAAAATACAACCAATGATTATGTCATAAACCAATTTTTGAAAAAAGTCACATCTCTTCAACAAAAAATAGAAACATTGAACCAAAACCAAAAAAGAAAACCTTCACAATATGATAAAAGAAACCCATTGTCATTGGATATATTGAGATCATAAATGCCACAAGGAATAGTGATACCTATATTTAAGAAATACGGTGGTAAAGGAGATCATAACAAACATGTATTAGCATATGCAACCTTTTATAGCAACTTCATTTTTGAAGATAAGATCTTGGCTATGCTTTTTTTGGGTCCTTAAAGATACAACCTTAGAATGGTTTTGTTCCTTACCAAATAATTCAATCCACTCATTTAATGAACTTGTTAATTCCTTTCTCAACTATTTCCAAGTGTACATTGGTCCTAAGATGGACCTACTTTATTTGATGCAATGTAAACAAAATGTAGATGAAAAGATCACTAATTTTATAACATATTATCAACTACTTTACTCACAAATCAACATTAAATTTTTTGATTATGATCTTCAATGAATGTTCATTGAAAATATACAAAAAAAATATCCAAGATAAGCTTGGGATGATGAAAATTCACTCCTTTACACACTTATGCATGACTATTCATGATTATTAGAAACCTCTTAATCAATGCATATGAAAAGTTGCTTCAACCCGTTATAAAAAATCTGAAACTATGCCTTATAAAAATTTTAACCATTCAAGGGGAAATGGGCCTAGCTCAATTGGATAAAGCATCTTGTTGTAGGAAAGAGGTCACAAGGTCTAGCCTCCCCATTGTCCTCATGGTATCAAAGGGTGTGTCGCACCAGCACCATTAGTCATATGAAAAAAGTTTACCAAGAACACTACAATTTATAGAGGATAGATACCCAACCAATTCTTGCAGTCTAAAAATAAATAAAAAATTAATCAACCATTAAATAAATTAAACAAGGGCTTTATACAAATTAATGATCCTCAAACAACCCACCATGTTGTACCTCAAGTTCCGACCATAAAAAACAACTCCATAGAAATTTAGGGATAAGAATAGAAAATTGACCCCACTAACTGATACCCTCGATTCAATTACGTTGCAACTCTTGAGCAAGAACTTAATCACCTTACCTCCTATTCGACCTCTTGATACCACTAAACCTTTACCTTAGAACTATAACTCAAATGTATTTTTCCAATATCATTAACAAAGTGGACATGATACATAACAATGCATACATCTTAAACATATAGTGCAAGACCTCGTTGATTCTAATCACATCCAGTTGGATGGTGTTAATGATCAAGGAAATAAATATGTTTCCTCACACAACCAAAATTTTCAAATCTTTACCAATCCAATTCCAAACCATTCCATCTCATTTGTAAAAGCTAGTGATAACAAGAATGATGTCATGAATGTTCACAAGATACAAAATATATATGATGATGATAAGAGTGATAATGGGGATTATCTAGATGCCATGATTGGATTCATTGACATTCAACCTTGCAAGGTCCAAAACAACTTGTCTCTTGGAATTGCTTTCTCAAATGTAATAAGATAATTAAATATGCACCTAATGGTCCTCTTTACATAGCTGGAAGAACCAATGACAAGCCTAAAAATGGGATATTAATTGATCTCGTATGTGTAGAGAATGTGATCACTGATGAATTCTTATTTGTGCATGAACTTTACCAAGATTCTTATGAACAACTGAAATAATGGATCAAAACAAATCATATTTTTTTCTCACCCTATGATAGGTTTGATCACTCTTCCATTAAAAGTTGGACCAAATAAATTAAAGGTATCATTCTCAATCATCCTAACATTGGATCAATTTCATGTGAAGTTAGGCTATCCATGACTACGCTCCATGAATGTTGTCCTATTGGTCATTCACAAATGCTTAAAATTTCATTTTTACAACCAAATTTTTATATTGGATCAAAGTGGATCTAATCCTTTGTCTTCCCGTGAGAAGTTTTCATTGGATTTATTTTTTCCCAAACCTATGGAACCTATTAGACCTCATGCAGATTTCTTCTTTAAATAATATCAAAATTTAAAAGCAACATGTATAACATAGTTATCCATTGCCAATATCCCACCTAAAATTGAAAGATCTATAGTTGTTCCTCCCACTCCCATTGTTGTGGATGAACCTATGCTTAAACCAAAAGAAACTAAGTATGATGCTATTCTACCACCTTTGTCCTACAAGACACCAAGAGATAACCATACTATTGGTTATTTTCTTATGAACCCAACTTATTCTTACCACATACCTATGAACTTGTTGGAATTCAATTATCAGTAAGGGTAAGGATTGGCCAACACATAATTAAGGGTTATTAGGCCTTTACTTCTTCACTTTGAGCTCTATGAAACCCAGGAGGGTAATCCTAAATATTGTGTTTAAAAATACTGGTGTGTCTAGGTATCAAACATAGAGTAAACAAATGATTCTCCTTAAATTTTTAATAAACACAATACCCTAAAGATTTGGCTAACCTTCATAGTAGTGCCTAACTCAAACAAGAGAAAATGTAATTAATTAAGTTTCACACACACTTAGAAAAATATTGACAAGTAAGTTGATTTTAATTTTGTGATCAAATATTGAATTGGTCACCACAATTGAAGTATAACTACTTTGCTAAACCAATGCCATATTATTGGAATGGAGTCAAACCAAATACCCACATGATTAGATAACAATTTTATATATGACAATACCCAAAGCCTTGAAAATACTGCATTACAATATTCCTACTTATCATCTCCACCATTTACTTCTTACTAGCATCCTCATACATGACCTATTTAAAACCCACTATTATATTCGACCATTTACATCCATTCATTGCATTAATGAGAAAAAATAGAGTAGTGCATCTATTGGAAACCAACAAAGACATAAGATAATCATTGATTATATTATTCATAGTCTGTATAACCTATACATAGGAGAGTAACATGTAGAAACTTTATACTATTCTGCTATATGTATTATCACTGTCATTATCAAAGAACCATATACATATTGACTGACTTTATCCCTAAAACATACTACCAAAGAGTTCATTATCCATTTGTCTCTGTGTATAACCCCTTAAAAAAAAAACTACCCACTTACCTCCTTTGTAATCAACCTTGAAATCCCTTTTATAAGACAAGGGAGCAACAATAATCAAAATGAATTACACCTACATTTCAATTTCATTTCAAAATGAATTTCACTAGAATGTGTAAAATATTCCCCAATTAGTTACAAGCAATCATTCGTAGGACAGGGGAAAGCAAAAAGAAAAACTCCAAAAAACTATTAGTCAGAGAAGACCCACCAGTCTTCAAAAGGTGTCGTTGTCACAACATCAAAAACATGCAAGTTCACACCGAATTGGGAAATATCACCATAAAAAAAAAAGGAAAAAAAAAAAGAGACCCACATCACAACACACTAGCCAAATAAAGCAAGTTAGCACAAAGGACCAAAAATTGAGCACCAACTTAGAAAGGGAACGATGTGTTACTTTGCCTTGTTAGTAGCAAAGTAAGTACGCTTGCTCAGTGTCCTTATTGAAAATGGAGTAGCCATCACCACCTCATCCTTAGAATAATAAAATTAGTCATGGTCATGAGATACTGGCAGTGATCTAAATCAGTTTCAGCTCCACTATCAAAAGAATCATATGAGACTTCAATGGGAGAATGATGACATCCCATATAAGCCTGGTGATACTTATACTTTCTTGCAACTTCCCTCTCGGGCCTATCAATTTTCTTCAACTTACCATTGACCAATTCCTCCAAGAGAATTCAACTTCTTAGATGATAAGCACACTTGAGAACACCCCATGCAGACTTCTTGAAAAATCTTGTTTTCTTCTTCAAAGTCACAAGGAATTTAGGAATATCTTGTTCATTCTAGGGAGAATCACTTTGAGACTCAAGAGGGTTGAGTCTCCTAGACCTTCGTACCAGGCTGATAGACACACTTACCTTACCCATTTCTTGACTGAGCAACTTATCAAATTTCCTTAAGACAAAGTCACCACTCTTAACATAAAAAATAGCCAACTCAAATTCTACAATTACAAAAAATACCTCACACACTCCCAGACTCTTAATTCTTGCAAACATAAAATGGCGAGAATAAAAAGTAGACAATCTTCATTAAATATATCAACTAGAGATTGTCTAAAATTTTCCAAGAAAGCTCTTGTGAGAGAATTGGAAATCAATTACTTTGATTTTGAACTTCAACCATTGATCATACTTTGAAATAAATCAACAGATAATCAATCAGGATGATTAATTATGAAAAAATTACACACATGCACTTGATGCTTCTCCACAACCAAAAAAATCAAGTGAGATAAACATTCACTTAGGTTGCACATTAATCACGTGCTTAGTGTTTAACCAAACCTATCGTGTCACATTTACCTGCTCACCTGTGGGAATTAATTTACTTGTAATTCATCATAGTAAGATAGTGGGGAGCGATCATGATTTAACTTAAGAATATAAGCCCATTCTATGCCTTACTTAAATTTCACCTTCACACATGTACTAGCACATGACAAATTTGACGGCCATAAAAATATTTCCCAACTTTCATATACGTTCCCAAGAATTGGTTCTAATTTAGCATCACTTTTATCTTAGAATAGTCTAAGCCAATATTTTAGTAGCACCTTATCTCCACTATAATCCATCTGAGCCTTTGAAATATTCCACGTGGCATTCTCCCATTTTCCCATTGAAAAACATGAGACAAAAGTGGGCCCTTCATGAGGTGGTGGGGAGTGGTCAGGATTGACTCACATTACATGCCATTGACTATCGATCTCAATTCTCAAGAAACACACACCATCCTCATAGCCTAATGGGTACCTCCATGGAGTGACAAATTTCATCTTTCCCACTAGCCCGTGTGATTATTTTAATGAAGAAAGAAAACAAACAAGTGTGTGGGGAATGACCAAGATGCGACCACATCATTCAATGACCACCATTGATATCCTTCTGATACCATTCGCCAATTACAAGAAGATATTGGGCCCATCATGTAAATGTTACATGTGTAAAATTACCGCTAGCCCAATGATCACTTCACCTTAATGCAAAAGATGGATGGGCACATGGGGAATGGTCCTAATGAATGCATGTGTTGTGATGCCTACCATTGATCTTGCTCAAAGCTATGCCTATTGGCCTTTTGGAAGTACTATTCCCACTGCCTCACATGACACATGGCAACCACCCACCAGCCCATTTGAATATTTTAATGAATAGAAAAAGGAAATGGGTGCACGAGGAATGATCGAGATTCACCTGGGATGATCAAACAGTCATCTCAAAACTGAAATTTCCACATGTTGCAAATGTTAATTTTAAAATAGGGACACTATTAGGTTGATGGGCACTTGACCCTTAGGATGAAGAATTAAGACTTCAGTCATTAAATATGAAATTCAAGCCCACCCATAGGAAAAATTAAGCACTAAAAAGGAATTCGGTGACCCAAAAACCTAAACCCAGGGGGGGCAGTGAAAATAATGATTCTAATGGCATAAGTGGTGACTTAGACAACCGGAGATCGGGAGCATCAAGTCAATGCAAAAATAAAATTCCCAAGGTTTTTTAGACTCGTAGGTCAATTTTGAGGGGTTTCAAAAACACAAACCCTAAAACAATGATGAGGAACACAACCTTAAGCCAAAAATGGGGGTCCAATCCAAGTATTGCAAAGTTTAAAATGGAACCAAGAGAATATTTAGAAGGGTTCCATCACATAAAATTCCATTTGTGCCTCCTAAAACAAAACAAGTTTTTTAACCTAAAGAGAAAGTAGTTTCCCAATCTACGGAGGTCCCTTATGTTCTTCCCCTAAGGGAAAAAAAGAGACTAATGGTTGATAAACTTGCTCCTACATCATCAAAACATGAAAACTAGGCTAGAAGAAACTGAAATGCTAAAGAGCATAGGCATAAACGTCATGCTTTTACTTGTCAATTAGAAGAAAATAATAAACCAATAATCCAAGATCAACAACAAACTCAAACAAAGCATGTTGCTTCTCCACTTTAGCCACAACATGAAACTTCTCCACCACAACAAAAACAAGAGCATACAATGGACATTTTCATTAGACCTCCTATTGTGATTAACTTGGATGATGATGACAAGATTGCTAAAATTGATGAAGTGCATATTAAATTGAATTTATTATTTTTCACTTCTATATAATTTAGATGGGGGAAACCATGATGATCCTCCTAAAAAGAGTGACCCACCATGTGTTGAACCTAGTGACTTTCCTAGTATGGCACTTGTTGTAGTCCCTTCGGCTAGTTATCTACCTTCCATATATAATGAGAAAGAATGAGATGGAGATAAACCATTTTAGGTTGGCTCTCATGTGGCATACTCTTTTTCTTTTCTTTTCATGTTATTTATGATTGCATGTATGCAATGTGATCCCCTATATCATGTTGCTTGGTGTTTATTTATGTTTGTGAGCTTTCTTTGGATGACCCTTGCTACTCCATTAATGCAAGGATATAATGGAAGTGAATCTATCATGGAATTCTTCTATTTGTATCCATATTCTTCTATCTATCATAAATATTGTCTATTCTTTCTTCTTGTTTTTCCTTTTGGGGATGATACAAGGCATTGAGACATCTAGATCTCTTCCATGTTGACCCAAAATATTTTCTTTTCTTTCACTCTCCATGTGTCATTTTTTTTTTGTGTCCATTATTCTACGAGTATTTTGGGAACGATGATGGTTCCAAGCTCTATTATATCATTTTAGCAAAGAAATATGCTAACCCTGAATCTGTAGATCCCTTAACTTTTATCTTTTT
This sequence comes from Sequoia sempervirens, assembly GCA_007258455.2. Classification (NCBI taxonomy): domain Eukaryota; kingdom Viridiplantae; phylum Streptophyta; class Pinopsida; order Cupressales; family Cupressaceae; genus Sequoia; species Sequoia sempervirens. The sequence goes on along the minus strand of VDFB02046911.1, from coordinate 254,665 downwards.
CGATTGCGCATGGGGGAAACCTCTTCTTCATGAAGAATATTTTTTTGGAAACATAGTTTTGGCATAGGGATTTCAAAATGATCTCTTATTTCCCTTTTATCAATTAACATTTGTAATTTCTACTTTAAAGTAATTTCTCATAGTATGGTGTTTAGAAATTCCTTTAAAGTGGGGGCATACATTGGCATTATTTCCTTTTTGCATTTACATCTCCTAAGTTGAGTTTTATTTTCTATTTGACATTTTTTTCACTTTTGTTCACATGAGTTGGACTTAGTGTAGCATTAACATAACACATTGATCATTTGTGGTAGCTTATCAAAATTATCATGGAGTATAAATTTTGGTATGGCTAACTTATGGGTACACACTTTTGTAATGACTTTTCACATATACTGGGTACACACCCTCTAGACCTAGTGTGTTTCTCATCTTTTTGTCTTTGGGGCTCACCTAGTGTATATCAAATAGCACAATCCCTTGTGAGAATATTTTATGGATAAAAAACTTAGGCTTGATCCATTCCTATTGGAAAAATAGTCGAGGCTTGATGCATCCTTTTTATTTTTTGCATTGGCTCTAACATTGTATGCTTGTGTATCTTGTCTTGTTGTACATATCTTACATACATGTGCGTCCTTTGTGCTTATATTGGTTTTCCATGAGATCTTGGATCCTGGGGGCTTGATCACCCTCCTTGATCTTCTTCATCCTATATTTCTAACATTTGTGCGCTTTGACCCCTCTTGACACATATTTGACTACTAGGTGAGTGCAAGATCATGGGGGTCAAAAAAGTGGTCGATGGATTTTTTTATCCAAATTTGATGAAACAAAAAGGGTTCATTGAGAAAATTGTCAGCTTTATAAAAATATGATATATGCCTTATTTTGAATTAAATAGATAATTATTATTAATTTTTTACGTACATTTTGACTAAAGTCCTAATTCATAGGTTGATTGAAAAACATTTATAATTCTTAAACAATTTCATATTTTTTGAATACAAAATGTGTCACATTTTATACTTCACATACTATAGGATAAAAGCTAAAAATAAAATTCATATATTTTTTACCAAACTATGGTGGTCAGAAAAACACGTTTTAATATTTACAAAATAGTAATAAGAAATTCATAACTAATTATTTACTTGCAAAAAACTTATTAAAAAAATACGGCACATCCAAGCATGTGTCCTCTATTTATATTGAAAGTTCTAAAAATAATAATTATTTTTTACTTGTATTTAGGTTTGTCAGACATACACCTATTTTTAATTTCTTCTTGAGAAATTTAGTACTACTGCATTGAAATTTCATATTTTCACCAAATAGATTTACTTACTTTTTTCCAAAAAAGGAATAGTATCTTAGAAACTACATTCAATTTGCTACAAATTCTATTCTTACATATTTTTGGAATTATGTTAATAAATTATTCAAATTTTTATGTTAAGTTTCCTAACTCTTTTCTTGAATTTTCATTGCCATTTAAGGGCCTGGTTTGGACCCCCATGACCTTACATTGACCCTAATTTAGTGTGAGTCTAAGCCTAAGATTATAGTCTCACTAAAGGGTGAGTGCAGGATCACGGGGGTCCAAAAAGTGGTGATATGACCCAAAAGTGGCTGATGACATTTTTTAATCCAAATTTGATGAAATGAAAAGGGCTTGTTGATAAATTTTTTAGCTTTCCACCAATATAAGATATGACTTATTTGTAATTAAATAAATAATTATTATTTATTTTTACATGCATTCTGACTGAAGTCCTGATTGATAGGTTGGTTGAAAAAATTATAATTCTTAAACGATTTCAGATTTTTTAGATCTGAATGGTGTAACACATTTTATGCTTCCCATAATATAGGATAAAAAAAAGAAAAAATATTTTTCATAAATTTTTGACCAAGTTATGGTGGTCAATATCAGACATCTAGGCTCATGGAAAATGTAGGCCAATATCATGTAGGATTACAAAGCAGCTGATTAGGCATAGATTTGCAAGGCCCAATTGGAAGCCTTTCAGACTAGAAAGGCATTTAGATAGACGAAAGCAAATAATTTTTGACATATTTGAAGAAGAGTGTTTTCTTGAAAAGGATAGAAGTTATTTTGATCGGTATTATACAACTTGTGAAAATGATCTAAGGTCAACATCACATCACCAAAACCCTTTGAATAATAAGGTTTCTATAAAGGAAGGAGGTCTCTTCAATCCAAAATGGATGCATGTAGAGGGGTATGGAGGCAAAACCCTTTTAGGTCAAGAAACTTATAATTTTGATAAGGGATTTCATCAAAATCTTCAAAAATCCATGCAAATGCTACAAAATGGAATTAGTTCAGCTACCCAAAAGACACCCATTCATACCCTGAAGGTGTCCATTTCAACACATCAAAAAGGAAAAACTGGTGAATCAAATCCATTACATGCAGAGCATCCTAAAACCTCTACATTTCCTGGTCTTGCTAGAGGATCCAATGGAACAAAAAAGGGTATTGAGGATTCAAATCTTAAACAACCTAAAAATGGGGGCTTCAAGTGCCAACAAGAGCAGGAGAAGAAAACATCTAGACATAAAGAAACACTTACATAGGGATAGGGTTTTAAATCTCATGCCAAACAAAAGAAAGGAAAGTGCTCAAAAGATAAAGCAAATAAAAAGAAAAAAGAGTTGAGAAAAGAATGGAGAATAAAAGAAGTTCAAAAAATGGACAAGGAGAACCACATTTCAAAACTAGGGGATGATAGCTCCAAGATCAAGGATAAATATTTTTCATCGCAACAACAGTGTGGTATTAAGGTCACCTTCCCAAAACATCTTTTGCGGCCATAAGTCTAGGATTTGAGGGAAAAAGCACTCATATGTAAGTTTTAGAACTGTACACTAGATCATGAAGTTTAAAAAAAATTAATATTTGATGAATGGGAAGGATTAGTTAAGATATTTTATCTAGACCAGGGGAAAGACATTTTTATTGCTCTATTTTTTGATAAATTTTGCAAGGATTAGGTATTCAAAATTAAATCATGGTCATTTCAAGGATCAAGGCCATATATGTAGCATTGGCACCCAAATTTTAAATCTAAGTATTTCATTGGTTGTTTCATTCCTTTCTTGATACAAATGCATGCATTAGCCCAGAATATAGAGAATTGAAGTTGACTGAAATCATTGCTAACCAAATAGGCATTTTCCTTAAACATGATTTTTAGTTTTTCAATAATCCATCAAAGCAAGTCAGGATGTGTGTGTTGATTAATACATCTAAAATGCTTCCAAAACATATAGAGAATACATCCAAATTTAGGAAATGGAAACAAGAGCTCATAATTGAAACCCCTCAAAATGTGTGTTTTACATGCCATATTTCAGGACATTTAGGATTAGAATGTGCAAAATTTTTTTTGTACAAGATCAACATACAAGTAGTAAAAAGGGGGGGGGGAGATAATGGAGCTGAGTCAGGGGGTATCAACACCCAATAATAGTAAAGATCAACATGCAAGTAGTAAAAAAGAGGGGAAAATAATGCATATGAGTCAGGGGGTACCAACACCCAATAATTGTATAAATCTAGTTCTTAAGAGGAACAAAAACCAAGTTTCTTCACAACCTCAACAACAATGTTCTTATGATCAATCAAAGGGTCAAGGAAGCATTAAAAAATGAATATTGTCCACAAATGCTCATGCAAAGCACTTTTCATTATCTATAGACTTGAATAAGTATCTAGACTTATTGGGAAAAAAGAAAATAGGGTATACATTGAATCGATACTCCCCATCCCTTTAGATTTTTGAACATTAATTAAATGAATTGGTTAGGAAGTTGATGTTCCCAAATTCAAGATCATTGTTCATAGTTGGGAAACAAGATCAAGCTCTACTCCCAATCCATTTAAAGGACTCATCTGTTGATGTAGAATTGGTAAGATTGCATGAGAATTCAAAAAATAATGAGGTTACTGATGCAAAACTAGAAATTTTAGTAGAGAAGATCCTTTTAATAGTAGGATAAGATATAATTGATGATATAGAAGAAGAGATGATAGAGGAAGGGATATTATGGGATTGCAACATTGCAAAAGGAAAGGAGGTAATTACTTGCATTGCTCTAGAGGTAATCATCCAGAAGGAAGAGGAAGGGGCATCTTGGGATTGTAGCAGTGTCAAAAGAGATAAAGTCAATATTAAGATTGATCCACAGACAATAAATCAAAAGGAAAAGATAAATATTTTATCTGAAGATCAAGATTTAAGCCAAGCCACTATAGAGGATGTTATAGGTTTTGATTTCTCATAGCCTTTGTCTATTTCTCAAACACCATTTCAGTTAGTGGCAAAGAAATCCCTAGGAAAGAGGGGTAGAAAATCAAAACTTACAAAGATGTAGGAGGAAATAGATGTAGGGCTTCAACGAACACTATATGATTCTTTAGCAAATACAAATAATAAATGCCTGAGGAGAGCTTGTTGCTCTCCTTGAGCACCATGAAAATAATATCTTGGAATGTCAGGGGCATTAATGCCCTTGACAAAAGAGCTCACATTAAAAATCAAGTTGATGGATGCGTAGCTGATATAGTGTTTCTATAGGAAGCAAAAATGTTAGTAGACACATATGAAGCCACAATAAAAAAAATGACAACTATGGAATTCAGTGCATTCGTGTGCCCAAGGAGCATTAGGGGGACTAGTGGCATTATGGAATCCAAAGAAAGTTAGTATTGAATTAATTAAAAATGAGAGCAATTGGCAGCTATTGAAAGTAATAAAATTTGACTTAAAGTTTTGGCTGCTTAATATCTATGGTCCAACATCTACGTCTGATAAGAAGATTTTGTGGGGTCGGCTCACACAAGTAATAACAAATTTGGGAGATGAAAAAATAATTCTTTCCACTGAGGAAAATGTTTCCTCAAAGTTTATTTCTTCCACTTGTGAGTAACCCTTACAAACAAGCCTTTCCTTGTTTCTTATCACTTCTCCATTCTCATTCGGATTGTTTCTAAATATCCACTTAGTTTCAATTATATTCTTATTTTTAGGTCTAGGAACCAGTTCCCAAGTTTGATTTTTCTCCATTTATTGTAAATATTCTTCCATAGCCTTCACCTAATATTCATCTTTGCATACCTCACTATTTTTGGTTAAAATTTGGAAAATAAACACAAATTTACCTTAGCTTTAGCAGCTTTTCTTCTTGTCAACACACATTTTCTTTTGTCTCCAATAATCTATTCTTTGGAATGATTTCTCTACACCTACGTAGGGGTCTTAGGTGTCTTTTCCAAAGCTTCTTCTTCTTCATTCTACACTTCTTTTTCCTTAAATTTTTCTTATTCTTCTTCTTCGCAAGCAGGTTCATTTGACACATATCCATTTATAACAACTAAATTATGCAAATCTTCATCAACCTTGACATTTGTAGTTTCAACAATCTTTCTTAGCCTTTTTTTGTAACATCTATAAGCTTTTATTTTAGTATAATATCCAAGGAAGATACCTTCATCAGAGCTTGCATCGAACTTTCCTAATTTTTCATCACCTCTTCTGATATAACACTTGCTTCCAAACAATCTAAAGTACTTGAAAATAGGAATCCTTCCATACCACAACTCATACAGAGTCTTTGTGCTACTAGCTTTGGCTTGAACTTTGTTAAGTATGTAAACAACAATATGAATTGCTTCTCTCCAATCGACTTTTGGTAGTTTATCTTCTTTGATCATAGTCCTTGTAGCTTCTTGAACAATCCTATTTTCCCTTTCAAAAACTCTATTCTACTGAGTTCTAGGGTCAGACAAGTGCATTTTTATTCCATGATCTTCACAAAACATGTTAAACTCATTGGAGGTGAATTCACCACCTCTATCAAACCTCAAAAAGTTGATCTTCAAATCCATTTCATTCTCAACCATAGCTTTGGATGCTTTGAATCTATCTAGAGCTTCAAATTTTTCTCTAAGTAACCCATGTCATTCTATAGTAATCATCAATCAAAAACATGAAATAACCATCACCTTGAAGACTACTTACCCTTGTGATGCAGGAGCATCTAGTGGTGTAAGATCTTGCATCACCCAAAAATAGTTAAATTTCAAGTTTCTCAGTTTTTAGATGTTTTTACATTTTTTGGATACCCTTTTTGTCATAATGAAATTCCCAATTTATGGTTTTTATTTTCTGTTCTTGGGTTGAAAAATATTGCAATTTTAGTTTCCCAGATTTGCACCTGAAAATCTTCCGAGTTAGATTTGAGGCACTTAGAGTTCCTAGAATGGCCCTGAAACTTGCCGAAATTGGCATAGTGGATTTCAAGTGCATTATTGACTTCGAGACCTTTCCAACAGTTCAAACGGTTCGTGAATCGGAGTCCCGGATCAAAAGCTATGGCCCTAAGAAGTTGGCACACTTTCTAGAAGATACAATCGCAAATGCTCTTTTGAAATTTGAACTTCATGTTGTAAATTTTTAGTACCAAACCACCTCAACTCAAATTTGAATGTTGTTTTGGCTCCAAACTAATGAGGAACTCTATTTATGGGTGGGTTTCTAATTTTTGGGTAACTTTTTGGGGACAAGCTCGCATATTGTGAAAGGGTTGTTCTGTAGCTGTTTGTAACTTGCATGTGTTGTAGAACTTGGGGATTTGAGATCCTCTGCATGTAAGAAGCTCCATTTTATGAAGAAAAAAATTATTCTCTTGTTTTTGGGTTATTTTCTGTGTCTCAGGCTATGCCCTCATCAAGTGGTATTAGAGCGAGTTTTCTTGAGTGTGTGGATAGATCGTCGATCATGAGGCAGCTCACACCAGGACTGTGGTTGTGGGTCAAGGTCAAGAAAGATTCCTCCAAGAGTGATGTCTGGTAGGCATGGTGGTGCTAGAGGTGATTGAGGCGGTAGAAATGCTCATGGAACAAATGCACTAGCAGCCCTCCAGAGACAAATTGACGCGTTACAAGAGCAGTTGAGAAGAGGGTTAAACCCGAGGGGGGAAAGTGATGATGAAGGAGAGGAAGAAGGTTCAAATGTAGAAGAGGAAGAAGAAGCAATTGATCAAGACCAAATTTGGCTAATAAGGGCCATTTCGAAGATCAGGAAAAGACCCAGAGCAGAAGTCCCCGGTTATTCTGAAAGTATGAACCTGGAAGAGTTGATTGACTGGATCAACGAGCTAGAAGAATATTTTAAGTATGAGGAAATAGAGGACCTAGATTGGGTTAAGTTTGTGAAAATGAAGCTGAAGGGCCATACCAGTATTTGGTGGAAAGAGGTCTAGTTGGAAAGAAATCGAAGAGGAAAAGGCAAGATCACCAGATGGGATCGCATGGTAGAGAAACTAAAGAAGCAATTCATACCAGTGGACTACGAGTTAGATCTGTTGAAGAAATTGCAAGGGTTGAAGCAAGGAAGCAGATCTGTGAAAGAATATACTGAAGATTTTCACAAGATAATCATCGAGCGGTCTACAGAGGCCAATAAGGAGAAGGTAGCCTGATATCTTAATGGGTTACGACCGAGCATTCAGGAGGAGTTAAGCCTAGTCAGAATGACCACCATTGAGGATGTGTATCAGTTTGCTCTGAAGGTGGAAGAGAAGATGAACAAAAAAATTGATGGAAGCAAAAAGGACAGGAGGTCAAAGCGGAGGGGCAATGGAAAACCTTCAGGAAGCCGAAATGATGATGAAAAGAAAAGTAAAGATGTGGGTGCCAGCCGAAGCCAAAGAAATGACAACTTCTACCGCCTTCATGATCAAAGCAGTGGTGATCAAAGAGGTAGAGGATGAGGGAGATATGGACAAGGATCTGGAAGAGGTGGTTTCAGAGGAACATGTTTCCAATGTGGTGAGGAAGGGAATCGAGCCTATGAGATGTCCACAACACCAAGGAAGGGCAGAAAAAAGGCGAGAAAGGTCATGGAAGGGTTGCACATAGATAGGAGGAGGCCCAATCTGAACATTCAAATGATGCGGAAAGGGGAGAAGCCCTAGTGATTAGGAGAGCCTAGTGAATGAGGAAAAGGAACCAGAACAAAGGAAGAATCTATTTCGCACAAGGTGCAAGTGTGAAGGAAAATGTTGTGATGTCATTATTGTGGTGGGAGCACTAATAATCTAGTGCAGAGGAGATGGTCACAAAGTTGAAGCTGAAGAGGGAAAGGCACCCGCATCCATATTGGATTGCCTGGTTGCAGAAAGACCACAAAGTTTTGGTCAATGAGTAATGCCTAGTAAAGTTCAAGATTGGGAGCTACCATGATGAGGTACTCTATGATATCATCCCCATGGATGCATGTCACATGTTGTTGGGGAGGCCGTGGAAGTTCGATAGGTGAGCTATACATGATGACCATGCAAAAACTTATTCCTTGACAAAGGATGGGGTTCGTCACAAGTTGAAACCCCTGAAGGAGATCAAAGAAAAGGTATGCAATAGTGCTAGAATTTGTTATGTAGATGGAAGAAATTTTTTAGAAGGTATGAAGCATGAGTGTCTATGTTATGCATTGATTCGTAGAGTGAGTAAGGAGGATAGTGAGAAGGTTCCAGAAGAAGTTTCTAGGATGTTGGATGAGTTTTAGGATATTGTTTCTGATAATGTACCTGAGGGTTTACCACCAATAAGGAAGATCAGTCATTAGATTGACTTGATTCCTGGAGCCAGTTTTCCAAATAAGGCAACTCATAGAATGACTCCAGCAGAAAATGAGGAGTTGAACAAATAAGTTCAAGAGTTGTTGAGAAAGGGTTTGATATGGGAGAGTTTGAGTCCATGTGCAGTACCTACAGTACTAGCACCAAAGAAGGATGGGGAGTGGAGGATGTGTATAGATTCACAAGCCATAAATAAGATAACAATCAAGTATAGATTTCCCCTACCAAGGATGGATGACCTGATGGACTGTTTGAGTGGAGCTCAGTACTTCACAAAGATTGATTTGAAGAGTGGATATCACCAGATTTGAATTCGAGAGGGAGACAAATGGAAGACTACCTTGAAGACCAAATAGGGCATGTACGAGTGGTTAGTCATGCCTTTTGGGCTAACCAATGCACCGAGCACATTCATGCGGCTCATGAACGAGGTACAAAAAGAATTTCTGGGAAGTTTTGTTATTGTGTATTTAGATGATATTCTGATTTCTGGTAAGACGTTGGATGAGCATCTGATGCATATTCAAAGAGCCTTTGAGAACTTAAGAGAAGAGAAACTGTTGATTAATCTGAAGAAGTGCAGTTTTGTGAAAAGGGAATTAGTGTACTTGGGGTTTGTTGTCTCAGCAGAAGGTCTCAAGATGGACCTAGAAAAGGTGAAGACTATTTTGGAATGGCCTACTCCAAGAACTACTACCGAGGTGAGATATTTCCATGGTTTGGCTAGTTTTTATAGAAAGTTCATTAGAAACTTCAGTAGTATTTGTGGACCCCTGACTGAAACAATGAGAGGGGATATAAAAGAATTCAAGTGGAGCATTGGAGCAGAAAAAAGTTTTGAACTGTTGAAGCAGAAGGTGATAGAGCAACCTATTCTAGCCCTCCTAGATTTCAACAAGGTGTTTTAGGTGGATTGTGATGCCAGTGGTTGTTCCATTGGAGCAGTGTTGAGCCAAGAAGGTAAGCCCATTGCCTATTTTAATGAAAAGTTAAATGATGCCAAGAGAAAGTATTCTGTATATGATCAAGAATTTTATGTGATAGTTCAAGCATTAAAGAAATGGAGACATTATTTTTTGCCGAAGGAATTTGTTCTATATACTGATCATCAGGCCTTGCAGTACATAAATAGTCAGGGAAAATTAAATCAGAGGCATATGAAATGGGTAGAGTTTTTGCAGAGTTATACCTTTGTTTTGAAACATAGGAGTGGGAAGTCAAATAGGGTTAGTGATGCTTAAGTAGGAGGCATACATTGATGACAAAGATGCAGATTGAAGTGGTTATGCCCAATGAACTCAAGACATCAGAAGATCTTGATTTTGCAGAGGCTTGGAAAGCTTGCAAGGAACTCTATTACAGACGTGACAAGGTGGCTGGATTTCATAATCCGAATGGCATGTTATTTAAGGGAAGTCAATTGTGTATCCCAAGGAGTTCCATGAGGAGAATTTGATAAAGGAAAGCATAGTGGAGGAATGGCAGGACATTTTGGTCCGGGATAAGACCATTGCCATTATCAGTGAGCATTATTATTGGCCTCAGTTGTCCCAGGATGTGAAGAAGTTTGTACAAAGCTGCAGGGTATGTCAGATGGCGAAAGGAGTGAGCTAGAATATAGGCTTATATCAGCCCTTACCTGTACCAAAGAGGTTGTGGGAGGATATAAGTATGGACTTTGTTCTTGGTTTGCCAAGGACACAATGAAGGAATGATTCAGTCTTTGTGGTGGTTGATAGGTTTTTGAAGATGGCACATTTCATTCCATGTCAGAAGACCCATGATGTAGTCCACATTGCTGACTTGTTCTTCAAAGAGGTGATGAGGCTACATGGTCTGCCAAAGAGTATTGTTTCAGATCGTGACACCAAATTTGTGGGGTACTTTTAGAGAACCTTGTGGAAGAAGCTGAAGATAGAGTTGAAGTTTAGTTCTACACACCTTCCACAAAAAGATGGGAAAACAGAGGTTGTTAACAGGAGTCTGGGTAACCTACTGAGATGTTTGGTAGGAGATAAACCCAAGGGATGGGACTTGATCTTACCCCAAGCAAAATTTTCTTACAACAATTTTGTCAACAGAAGCAGTAGTAGATCACCATTCCAGATTGTGTATGGAGGTAGTCCTAGAACAACTCCAAAATTGAGGAAGATGGACCAAGAGAAGAAAATAAGTGCTGAAGCTGAAGATTTTGCAGAACACATCAAGGATATACATGAGAAGGTAAGAGAACATATTAACAAGATGAATATGATGCAGGCTAAAGGCTCAGAAGAGAGGAGGTATAAGGAGTTTCAGATTGGTGATGAAGTTATGGTCCACTTGAGGAAAGAAAGGTTTCCAGTGGGAACATATAACAAATTGAAGATAAAGAAGTTCGGTCCCTATAAAATTTTGAAGAGGCATGATTCAGGGAATGCATATGAGGTAGAGTTGCCAAATGGATTCAACATTTCCCATGTGTTCAACATTTCAAATTTGACAGAGTATCATGAAGGTGGTAGAGAGGAAGTACCAACAATGGAATAGTGTGGGATTCTAGCACCTACTTCAGAAAAGGAGGAGATTGAAGAAATCATGGATAGTCGTGTGGGAAGGAGTACCAGGAATAGGCAATATAAAGAATATCTAGTGAAATGGAAAAGAAGGCCTGTTGAAGATTCATCCTGGTTGCCTAAGGTAGAGGTTGACCATTTGGGTTTTCCTCCACCATCTGAGATGTGATGGGGTCACTTCTCAAATTACCCTGGGTGTCTGATGTAGGAGCATCCAGTGGTGTAAGGGCAATCTTGCATCACCAAGAAATAGTTAAATTACAAGTTTCTCAGTTTTTAGATGTTTTTACATTTTTGGATACCCTTTTTGTCATAATAAAATTCCCAATTTACGATTTTTATTTTCTGTTCCTAGGTTGAAAGATATTGCAGTTTTAGTTTCCCAAATTTGCACCTGAAAATCTTCTGAGTTAGATTTGAGGAACTTAAAGTTCCCATAACGGCCCTGAAACTTGCCAAAATTGGCATAGTGGATTTTGAGTGCATTATTGACTTCAAGACCTTTCCAACGGTTCAAATGGTTTGTGAATCAAAGTCCCGGATCAAAAGTTATGGCCCCAGGAAGTTGGCACACTTTCTAGAAGATACAATTGCAAATGCTGTTTTGAAATTTGAACTTCATGTTGTAAATTTTTGGCGCCAAACCACCTAAACTCAAATTTGAATGTTGTTTTGGCTCCAATCTAATGGGGAGCTCTATTTATGGGCAAGTTTCTAATTTTTGGGTAACTTTTTGGGGACAAGCTCGCATATTGCAAAAGGGTTGTTCTGTAGCTGTTTGTAACTTGCATGTGTTGTAGAACTTGGGGACTTGAGATCTTCTGCATGTAAGAAGCTCCATTTTCTGAATAACAAAATTATTCTCTTGTTTGTGGGTTATTTTCTGTGTCTCAGGTTGTGCCCTCATCACTTTGTAGGACCACAAAGGTCTATATGTATCAATTCCAATAGTATGGTAGCAAATTTCTTTTTTCTTTTGAAACTACTTGTTTTTTTTCCAAATTGATAATCTTTGTAAACAACAGTGATAAGATTTTTGATTCTTGGCATATCTCTTACTACTTGAACTAAACTAATTCTAACCATATTGTTAAAATTCATGTGACACATACTTCATTACCATAACCAACTATCATTAATCTGGGTCATAAAGCAATGACTATCGACACCCTTGAGCTGATAGATATTTCCATCTGTCCTCTTTCCAATAGCAATCACAATTTTAGACTCTTTCCTGATCTTACATATATCATCTTGAAACACAAGATTGTACCCTCTGCTACACATTTTTCCAACATTCAAAATATTATGCCTTAATCCTTTAACATAGTAAAAATCTTCAATATTATTCCTGCCATAAAAAATGACTAAACTTATTCCACATATATTAGCACCTGAATCATCTCCAAATTTAACTAGTCCTCCATCATACTTTTCAAGTTTAAAAAACTTAATTTTGTCTTTGGTCATGTGATTAGAGTAGACACTGCCAACAACCTAATAGTTCTTATCTAGTCTAGCATGAAAAGTAGATACCAAAGTGCCTTCAATCTTATCCTTTTTTTCCATAATATTTTCCTTCACACAAATTTTAGAGTTAGTAGAAGTAGATTCATCTTTTAAAGTGAAGAACAAGCATTCATTTTCATCAGCGTATCTATAATTAGATTCATCATTAGAAATAGTAGCATCTTCTCTAACATAATAACTTTTCTTGATCATCTTTCCTTTATTCTCCTTCATTTTATTGTTCACAACTTTTTTTGGACATCTTGAAGCATAGTGACCTATATTTTCACAGCTAAAAAAATTGAAAGGTAGTTTTCTCTTTTTACTTATTAGTGCCATTTTTCATTCTTCTTACAAAATTAGCTTCCACATCATCAAGATCATCTTCATCTAAATCTTCAACCTTTTCTGATTTTCTAGCCTTGAAAGCAGTCTCCACTTTTGTGTCATTTCTCAAACCAAGTTTTCTCATTTCAAATGAAGTTAGTGTACCAAAAAACTGATCTCTAATGTAAGTATTAAAATTTGAAACTTTCTCAATAGTAGATACCTTTTCATTGTAAGAATCGAGAAGAGATCTAATAATTTTGTTTGCCACTCTAGGTTCTTTGACTTGCACACCAAGACCTCTCATTGTAGTTACCAACTCATCTACCCTTTGCATATAGATTATAATTATTTCATCTACAGATATTTGTACGGTCTCAAATTATGCCTTCAGATTATGGAACTTTTCTTCTTTAACCTTATCATCTCCTTCATAAATGCTTTCTATCTTATCCCAAACTTTAGCAATCTTTAGATTCATAACTTCTACTAATTCAGAATTTGAAAGACTATTCAAAAGAATAAACCTTGCTTTATCATTTGTTTCATGGGCCTTGATCTCATCACTTGTGCTCAGACCATTCACAGGTGTAATATATTGATTCTTTATTTCCTTTTCAACCTCAAAACCAAAGGATGCTAGATATCCTTCCACCTTTTCCTTCCAAAATGCATAGTTTGGGCCATCAAAATTTGGGCTTTCTATCTTGTTTTCCATCCTAGATCTACCTTAAGTGGTTAATATTTTCTCCAAGGAACCTTGCTCTAATACCAATTATTGAATGAACAAGACAACTGAGAGGGGGTGAATCATTTGTATCAAATAAAAGCATCAAAAACCCTCAACAGTAATTAGATCCACAAGCATTCATAAAAACCTTATTCTATTATATTGATTAAACATGAAATTTAGATTAAAAAAATTGAAATACCATACAAAAGAGAACACCAAATTTACATGGAAAACCCAATCAGGGAAAAACCATGATGAGGATTAGCTCACAATATAAGTAATTGCAAAACCAGTTAAAGGGATCACTGCCAAAATAGGAAACATTGTCTGTAGAGAAGGGGGATCAACTGCTCAAGACTCTAGGTCATGGGAGAGTCTAGAACAATAGGATGCCCTGATCTACCTCAATCTAATAGAATGTTTTAGGAGAGTTTAAAGTTTAGAGGTGGACAACAAAGAGCAATTTGGTTTCTACTATCCTTTTACAAGCACAAATGTTTCAAGAAGTTAGGTGAGCAAGTTTCCAAAGTTTGGAATGCAACTCAAATAGCTCACTACTAGGGGACAACAACATAGGACATAGACATTAGTGTGGATTGTTGGCATCTCAGTGGGGTGTTGTCATCCCTATGGAAATAAAGCATAAGATATAGTCAAAAGCTAAGGAAAACCTACTAGTGACCTAATATATGCAGTTTGATGGAATATTCGATGGAATAACAAAAATAGAGAGTAACTAAATGACAAAATAACCAAGAATCTAACATTATAACTAATCTAATTACAAAATTACAAGGAGTATTGAGGAAAGTGTACCTTCTTATCAAGGAGTTGATATCTTCAAGATCTTCACCTCAAGGAGAACCTACACACAAAAGATGGAAAAATGTTGGGGTTGTGTTAAGAGGAATACCTCAGTCAGTCCCTCACTTTGGTGTTTTCACCTCAATGGGAAACTAGATAGCAATGATTAAAGAAATATGATAAAGAGAGTATGTAGGAATAGATATTCCAAGCAATAAGAAAACACAATTGCTACAATATAGCAAATATGATAATGTAAAATGAGTAGAAAATGGAAGGATATCACCTTCTCAACCAAGTGATCTCAAGGAAAATAGAGGAAAGAGTGAGTGTGCAAGCCTTCAAAGACCAACATTTTTGTAACAACGAAGAGAGTGAACCAACCAAGTATCAACTTGCAACTTCAATGGAGGTAGTGGAGCTTGAAGGAGTTGAAAGTGAGTAGATGGTGAGAATGATCAAGAGGAATGTGAAGAAGATAAATTAAATGGACGAGATAGAGACTTGAAAGAAAATGGAGGCCAAGGAGCCATTTGAAGTCAGTCTGAATGGAAGGAGATGTTACACTTCACTTCTAATGGAGGAGTGTAATGCCTCTATGGATTCCAGAGGTGGGAATCTTGTCAAGATGGTAGCACACCATGTAGATGTTTGTACATCATGCTAGCATCCTCGATAGAATATCCTCCATCGACACATAAAATAGTTTCCAAGTGGACAAGGAAAGGTGGAAAAAATAAGGATTCCATTATCAGATTTAATTCTCTAAGGTGGGAGGTATCATAAATGGGGAATTTGTAAAGGGGTAAAAATTCATGCCATTACACTATCCAATAAGGCTCATAGCCAAAGCTCATTGCTAGAACATGAAAAGAAACTAGAAGAGAAATATTAATAGAGGACACTATCTCAATGCAACAAGGAATCCATCACAATTACTCCAACACTTTCAAAAACTTGTTTGAGAGATTATAGATGCCTTCAGCTCACTTCCTTTAGAAGTCCAACACTTTGAAGTTCGCACTGCTCTGCTCAAATTCACACCATACTCATCCCTTGCATCTCTCACACATCTATCTTGAGATATTTCAACAACACCACTCTTATTTATACCATCCTCAACCTTGAAAACCTTCTCCAAGGTCAGAAACACATCCTTTACATTTACAATTTCAAATTAGGTCAGAATCCAAACATTCCCACAATGGATAGGAATGAAGGTGACATACATAAATCCTTAATTAGGACCCAATTTTTTTCTAACACATATCAACATGCTTCCACAAACTTTGAAGTTGCTTCGCATGTAGTGTTAACACTAGGTTGGTCATAACCCATGAAAAACACCATAAAACTATTAATTACATGCTTCCCACTTGATCAAGATGACACGAGGGCCACACAAATATCTTTTACACAAATAGGAAAAACCCATGAACCACCTGAGATCCAACAAAAATTTCATCCAAACTTGCATCATAGAAATACTTCAAACCAAAAAATCTGATTAACCTTATACGTATGCACTAACACATGAAACACACACTGTACTACACCAAATCATGAGAAATCTTGAATTATTAAAGACACAATCAACACAAGAAAATTCCCATATTTGCACAACCTAAAACCAAACTACAGAGAAATTTGGAGCAAATACATTTCTCCCAAACCACAACAAATAGCAATGAAAACCTAGTTCACACACTGGTGAACATATCTCACTCTGCACAATGATCCAAAAACTCAAACTTTGTATATAGAAAAGTTATTGGAAACCCTAAACAACATATCAAATCTGCATAGGCATAGTATCAACATAGAAGAAATGTGGAGCACATCCCAAAGCATGTTCTAAACATTTGCACAACACTATTTTCTCTATTTATAATTTTTTCTCAAAATCACTTTGAAACCAAGTACCAGCTTAGACACCATCTCAACACATTACATCACTCCAACACATCTCTAGAAACTACAACATAGAGATAGCTCATGTACTCACAACTCTTCCTCAATATCTCAAGTATACATGCACAAACAAAGCTATTTCATACACATGCACCAACTGCAACAAATGGTTTCCCTCTTTTTCATAATTTTCTCAATATCCTTGACATCTTCATCATGCAACAAACTTCTTCAACACATAGTTGACATAAATGACAACACTAGCTTGTTGACATCAATGACAACACCTTCATACTTGCAACAAGGCTAATATGCATTGTTGATCCTAAAGCATCCAAGCATTTCAAGTATCCAAATCCATCAATAAAATTAAGATCAAGTTCCTTGGAGAGATATGTTTGACTTCAATCCTCTAAGGGACGCCATTGAAGGGTGGTGAGTTGTAGCAATAATTGTTCATTCATCATTTCCTTCTCCTTTTTTATTATCTTTCTATCAAGGTTTAATTACCAAACTTGGGGTTTGACCAAGGAAAACCACCATACAAAATAAAACATTCTTTCCTCTTTGTGTATGTGTAGATTATAGGTTGAAGAAGAATTCAAAGATTTTGATGGAGAAAGTTTGTATTGTTGCACAAGTTGTCATTGTTGTTGTGAATCCATAGAAACTAAGTTGTAGAATTTATTTTTGGCTTTCCCATAATGGGACCCATGTCAAATAGAAGCCAAGATCCAACATCATAGGTCTATCAAAAGTTATTTTGGAAGCCCTGATAAGGACCCATTCACCAAGGGGTGATATAGTCCCTCAATAACACTCAAAAATAGCTTTTTGTGACAAGTACATGCCATAAGACCCTTCTCAGATCTTCTTGCAAACTATCATTTCCATTTATGCATATTCAAGAATCTGCATTTTAGTTATTAGGTCTCGTCATTCATTTAGTTTGAGTGTTTCAAATCATTTCAATTTGGTTTCAAATCTTTCCTATTATCCAAAGGACTGAGATCCATGTTTGATTGACTCACCATTGAGGTTAAAAATCAATCTTTATACCTTGTGATCTCTTTCCTAATGAAATTTGTAGGGAAAGGCACCTACTGAGATTTCAAGGTTTTATAATCAACACATAAAACTTTGGGGATCACTTTCCCTTTCATTTCAATATGTAACCTTCCACAATACGACTCTATTAACATCAAGGACAACACATGCAACATTTTCATCAATTACAAATGACTCGTAAGAATATGGTTCATTATAAGGAGTTGCACAATTAGCACATTACATGATAAGCATCATATAAATTACCTTTTAATGATAAAAATCATAATTAGTAGATTAGATATATAAATACATTATCATTGCAAAGACTCTTAGTTAGGTTACAATAGCAATTATCATATCTATCAATTAAGGAATAGTTGATATATATATAGAGTTGTAGCATAGATATATAAAGTATTTTTTTTCTTATTTATGGAAATAAAGAATACTATATTTAACTCTATCATTTCTAAATAAGTATATAATTTTGATTCAATCCATTAAATAGAAGAAAATGTTACATCCAGTTGTTCACTATTGTAGATAGATTGGTCTCTCTCTAGAGGCGGAGCAAGGGCCCACTCTAGCCAATAAACAAGGACTTATATTTCTTAATCATTAGGTTTGTGTATTTCAAATCATTATTAAATTTGTATTCTAGATTAATTTTATCTTCCAAAAATTGCTTGTGTCCATTATAATTCATGATTTCCTAAAGTTAATTTTATTCTTCATCATAATTTATGTTTCCATTAGATTAATTTATTTTTAAGTAATAGTAGAATGAATGAATAGATATTTAGTCAATTACTTTGTTTGTTTCATGTAATTAGGAGTAGAACATGTGTCTAATATTTGTTAGGAGAATCACTAGATAAAGGCCTTTTATAGATAGTCGTGGACACACACCAAATTTGGTAATTAAATGTATAGTTTCATTTAAATGCAAGGTGTACAAGGGAAGATTATTGATCAAAGTATTTTTTTCTAAGAAATGACATATACTACCAAATTCATGAATGAGGAGAACCATATCAGGAGATGTTTCAATAAACATACATCATGGAACACTTTAGGGACAAACTTCTTGCGCCTCTTATCATAAAACCTTTAGCTTAAGCAACAACTATGGAGTAGCAAAATGTTGAGGGTATTTATAGGGTAAAAATTCCTATAAACATGCCATCCTAAAAGGTGATGCAATAAATGAATACTAGTAAAGCAAACTCCTATTTCATATGTAATATAACATCAAGAATGTGCATGCTGAAATCCTAGGAAAAATAATATTAATAACCAGCCAATATGTCAATATTCATTTTATATAATTTTAAAAATATGTTAAACAAATGAACTATGAATTTTATTTTATATATTGGGAAATTGTTCATCTTTAGTTGTAACTTTAACAAACACATCTTACAAAGAAAATATTCAATATTTAAAACTACAATGTTTAGAAAAATAAAAATAAAAAATTAATATGATTTAAAACTTTGTAAGCATTAATAGAAATTTGGTAAAACATACAAAACTCTTAAGTAGTTAAGATTAAGTTTTTAAAAAATCTCTTGTCTATGTATTTTGGATTATTCTTTTATACTGATTGTCTATCTTCAATCCATCTGAATTTTCAAAAAAAATAAATAGTAATACTAGAATTTTTTTAAAATTAACTCACTTTATAGTCAATTGTTATTTTAATATATATTTCTTTTTATCATAATGTTAAAATCCCTAATAGAATGAAAGCTATAATGAAACACATTTTGTAGGAATCCTTCAAAAACCAAGCAAGCCTGGTGGTTAAGCCTTGGCTATTCCAATAGAGCTCTCAGGTCAGAATCAAGAACTGTAGGTTATGTGTCCCCTGAATTCCTGAAAAACTAATCACCAATATCAAAATAATATTGGTATTAAAGTAAACCTACCACAAATTATCTTGTGTTATATGCCCTCTCTCAACCATTAAAACTACAACAAACACACAAAATAACCAGTTACATTTTCAAACAATCTTCCTGATCAAATGTTTTAGTTATTCTATGACCAAAATTTTGCTTCCATTGCTAAAATCTACTATGCAATTTTAACATACACCATGCTCAAAACCTATGTACATATATGCATGGTAAAACCAGATATTTCACCTGTAAGTTATGCTCAGTAATATAGGGTCGTTGTGAAGCAAAACATTTCACATTGCATATGTTTAAATGCGTAAGGATGTTGTGGGTTATGGGGTTTTGTTGGACTTGGGTTCTTCAACAACCAACTCCAAAGTACTTTCCTCTTCTTCTCTAGGGTCTACATGTTCACTGCCTTGGGGGTGTTCCTCTGGTATATTACCTGTCTATAATTTGGAATCCATGTATTCCCCATACAAATACAATACAAAGCCCCACAAAGCCATAGCCAAAGCCATGCCCTTCATTTCACTAAACTTCTCATGGTACACGATCACTGAAAGCACCTCTGTGACTGGAATACAAACAACAATGATTATACCGCTCAAGAGAGAAGTACTCAAAAAGATGACACCAAACACCCCAATGAAGAAGAGCTACCAGCATATTGTGTTCCACACCAGAGCCATGTAGTAATTGAACTCCCCTACGCCAAATGTCATGGCCTCCCTCCTAATTGCTTCAAAATATTTGTTCACAACCATTCCTATTGTACAAAAAATAGTGGCTGAAAAAGATATTATAATGTGCATCTCCATAACCAAAGTGTATGTTAGAAGGTGGGTGGTTTTCTTATATACAAGCTCAGTCAAAGGAAGAATGAATCCATGCAGGGTTGTTGCAGACACTGTGACGATAAACCCTAGCCAGTATTGACCAACTGTGACTCCCTCTAGCCTGTCACTGCTAACATGGAAGGCCAACATAAGTGATCCCATGGTGAGAAAAATTATGGCATTGATAGAATACAAGTTGAACTTGTGCTTTACTAAGAAGAATGCAAATACTGTAGTGAAGTCAAGGTGAGAGGCAATCAAAAGAGACAAAGTGGAGAGAGGAAGGTAGGAGACCCCCCAAGCATACAAAAAGTCATTGAGACCAGTGAGAAGGCCTAGTACGACGGATGCAAGGCAAAGATTGGGAGTGACATGGGTTCATTCAAAGGACTATTTATTGTAGGAAGAAAACCAGATGGGTAGAATGAGAAGAGGCCACCCTCTAGTCTCCAACCACGTAGACAACCATTTGTGATTGCTCCCGTGCAGGAAATAGAAGTGAAGTAAGAGGGGACCTGCGATTGTGCCAATGCATAGAGCCACACAGTTTAACAACAAGAGGGTCCATTGCCTTAAGCTTTTCTTGTTTGATTCCATTCAAGCCTCTTCTTGAGTAGACCATTAGATCTCATACTCAAGTTCTTACATACATTTCAATGGCTACTTTGCAGAAGAGTATTTTCCTGGTGAAAACATGTGGAACTAGAAACCCGCATATACATGATGACTATAATATTGGATTCCACGTTCAAAAGGGCATGGCTTAAACGTCACACACTAAGCTTTGACTGCTTAGTGTGGATGTGTGTGGGTCCCCCTCTTCACCGGCCATTCCTGTGCATGTCGTTTATATTTTTTCCTTTCTTAGTCATAATTAATTTATGATTAAGATGTGCACACCCCTAATCATCATTAGGGTCCCATCCTCCATAATTTCCCACTTGCCTCTAATGTATCATTAATTAGTCTAATAAAGTACTTGCACAACCTTAATCACTTAATCAGGTCAACTCTAATCCCCATATCATTTATGGAATGTGTCCTTAGTCAAATTCATTAAAAGTTTTCTCTTTTTGAACAAGGCACTACATTCCCCATATGAATTTTTAATTCACATTTAATCCCCCAATGCATTTAAAGGAATTTTAATTTCCTTCTCTCATCCCCATGAGAATATTTGAGGAATTTTTAATTCCTCACATGTCCTCTTACCCACATGGGTATAATTACCTCCTTTATGAGGAGATCTTGTTCCAATCCCAAGGTACTATGTACCACCACCATGTCATGTACTATCCTTCCACCTCATGTACACATGACCCTTTTTAGGCCATATCACATGCCACATGTCAAGATGTGAGGGCTTATGAGTTCTCAACTCACCTTATCCCTACATCTTGATCTTTGTGGCTCAATCTTGACCGTCCATTTCCCTAGAGAGTTCCAAAATCTCTATAAATACCCCCTCTTTTCTCTCATTTTGGGGGAGATCATTGATAGTAGCCAAACTCTTGCCAACTTTTCTCTCAAACCATACTTAGCCATTTTTTCACTTGCATCCACTTCCACTCATCTCTACATCCTCATATCATCTCATATATTTGCATCTCTTACCATCCAAGGATTATACAACACCAAATATTGAAGGGCCAACCAAAGGATTGATTTGAGACAAGGTAAAAGGTTTCATTTTGTCATCTTTATTTTGTATTGAATCCAACTAGGCTAATCTTGAGGTGTGGAGTGTTTTTAGTGTTATTTGCTTTCTCTTGTTTGTAGTTCATTTTCTAGCACTGAAATTCACCCTATCACATTTCTGGCATGCCCGATGGGACCCGCCCAAGCTCAAGCGGACCCGCCCAGGCTGGCTAGGAGGACCCGCCTGGGCTGGGGCGGACCCGCCCCGCTAGCTGGGTGGACCCACCTGGGCCCAACTGACACCCCTCCTCTAGCCTAGTCTAGCCGCTCCCTGACACTTTTTCTTAAAATTTTTTCCACTAACACATTTTTCCTCTTGAGCAACCCTACAAAACCCATACTTTTGTTTTTGCAATTTTTTTTTTGACTAAAATCACAAAGTGGGGTTTTGGACTCACCTGGTGTGGCACGACACACTCGCTGAAGAATCATCGTCTCTTGTCCCCCCAATGAATGATGTTTGAATCATACTCTAGCATCATGTCTCCTCCCTTCTGCTCTCTCCTCTTCTTCCTCCTCTCCTCACTTGATAGCTGTCCAAATGAGGAGAGGTAACTCCCTCAATTCCCTTTTATAGCTTCCCCCCCCCCCCTCTTTTTCACTTTTGAAATGAAAGGAATTTGTTTCCTTTTATTTAACCCTTTTTAGCCTCAACTAATTCCTTCCCCCCTTATCTTTCTGGGGCCACCATTTCCACACTATACACCTGTTTTCCTCCGTTCAAGTGCCAATCTTCTCAAATTTATGTGCTCTTTCTATCAACATATACCACTTCATACTTTCGAGAAGTTTCCCAGAGCCCCCTTTTCCATCCCCATCCCCTTCTCAAGGGAGCATACCATACAATTCCCTCCCAACCTTCCATAATAAGCCTTCCCTTGTGATTTTGAGGCATTCCCTTTATTTCTCCTCCGTTCGAGTAGTTCATGCAATCTCTCCCATGTTGGGGCATCTCTTTTCTAGTCACTTCTTCCATAGAGTCATCTGTGTTTTATTTTTCTTCGAAACCCTATTATCCTAAGAGTGTTTCAAAGAGGGGAAAAATGTAGACATCCAAATTTTACCACTTCCATATGGTCAAAGTCATCTCCTTAATCATCCCTTTGCTCATTTAAATTGCCCTCTTTTTCAGTATTAATTAAATCATTTATTTAATTAATATTTTGTATCTTGCATAAGGTTTCCCAAAGTATTTAATTTAATAAATACTTCCCCCCTCTTTCCTCTCTAAATTAAATAAATGCATCACTTTATTTAATTTAGTCATATTATCTTTTGGAATTTTAAATTTATTTTTAAATTCCTTATTTTCTCTCTCATTGTCACATCCTCCAACTTTTGCAAGTTGGTCTCTAATCCCTCTTAACAATCTAACCCTTTTTCTTAGTCATAATTAATTTATGATTAAGATGTGCACACCCCTAATCATCATTAGGGTCCCATCCTCCATAATTTCCCACTTGCCTCTAATGTATCATTAATTAGTCTAATCAAGTACTTGCACAACCTTAATCACTTAATTAGGTCATCTCTAATCCCATATCATTTATGGAATGTGTCCGTAGTCAACTTCATTAAAAGCTTTCTCTTTTTGAACAAGGTACTCCATTCCCCATGTGAATTTTTAATTCACATTTAATCCCCCAATGCATTTAAAGGAATTTTAAATTCCTTCTCTCATTTCCATGAGAATATTTGAGGAATTTTTAATTCCTCACATGTCCTCTCACCCACATGGGGACAAATACCTCTTTTATGAGGAGATCTTGTCCCAATCCCAAGGTACTATGTACCACCTCCATGTCATGTACTATCCTTCCACCTCATGTACACATCACCCTTTTTAGGCCATATCACATGCAACATGTCAAGATGTGAGGGCTTGTGAGTTCTCAACTCACCTTAGCCCTACATCTTGATCTTGGTGGCTCAATCTTGACTATCCATTTCCCTAGAGAGTTCCAAAATCTCTATAAATACCCCCTCTTTTCTCTCATTTTGGGGGAGATCATTGATAGTAGCCAAACTCTTGCAATTTTTTTTCTCAATCCATACTTAGCCATTTTTCATGCTTGCATCCACTTACATCCATTTTTCATCCATCCTATAGCTTGCATCTCTTGCCATCCAAGGAACATACAACACCAAAAATTGAAGGGCCAACCAAATGATAGATTCGAAACAAGGTAAAAGGTTTCATTTTGTTGCCTTTATTTTGCATTGAATACAAGTAGGCTAATCTTGAGGTGTAGAGTGTTTTTAGTGTTATTTTCTTTCTCTTGTTTGTTGTTCATATTCTAACACTAAAATTTTCCCTATCACAACAGGATATACGCAAAATAGAGTTTTTGAAAGGCTTCAGGAACTTTCAAGTAAATGCAACTACAGTTATAAAGCCAGACTCTGCAACCTCTGCCAGCAGCCTAAAGCCAGACTCCACAAACGGTAGCTTCAGAATAGGGTATGAAATCCATTTGAGGATTTTTTCAGATGTTGTGGTTGCAACTACCTTGGTAGACATGTATGCAAAATGTGGAAGCATAGCCAAGGCATGTGAATTGTTTGAAAAAATACCTCAAAGAAATGTGGTCAAATGGATTGCCATGATTGCAGGATACATAGAATATGGAAGCATAGACAAGGCACATGAACTATTTAACATAATGCCTCAATGAAATGTGTTATCTTGGAATGCCCTAATTGCAGATTATTCACAAATTTTCTTTCCTTAAAAGGCTTCAGGAACTTTCAAGCAAATGCAATTGGCAAGTAGGAGCTCTACTGTGAGCTCGTCAATAAATTGGATTTCATTATTTTGTTTCTTGCTGCACAATGGAAGTATCTGCTCTGCTATGTGTTGAAAATTTGCTCAGATAATGTATGTAGAATAATGTAGTGTAATTGAGAGGGAAATAAATTTGGAAATTTATTATTAAGAATGCATAGTGTGTTTGATGGCACCAGTTGAGGTCTCTTTTTTCTCAATGAAAATGAAGAAATATGAAACTTAAAGTTGTCTCTATAAGTTGCTTATTCTGCAGTTCACAACTTTAATGAGTCTCTGATATAGATCGATCCACAATAATCTTGGAGATTAAGTGTATCACATATAATTTGTACAAAATGACTTTCATAAAGTTCATAGGTTAACCAAATTTGAAGAAATAAATTTATCTCTATATGATAGGTTCACCAAAGAGTTGAAAAGAGTAAGTATAAGCACATTGTTTAACCAAAAAGAATTTTATTTTGGTGAGGTTAAGCTGGTTAACATTGTAGACAAGTGAGACCTTTCTTTGGGCGGGAATTATTTTCTTATCTATAAAATCATGCTTAAAGAAATTAGTTTGTTATAAGAGATGGCGAGGAGAATAGGGTTGGATTTAATCACAGAGGCTTGTAGTTAATAGTAATAATGTATAGATAATTTATATTTGGTATAAATTTAAGTGATTTAAAAAAAATTCTTATAAATAATAAAATATTACATATATAATTGATAAATTTATTAATTTATAGTGAAGTTTTAATGTTAATAATTTGAAGAGTTTGTGTTTTATTTTATTAAACAATCTATTTTAAAAGTATCATTCTATTTTATATTGTTAATTCTATTGAATTTACTTAAATAAATAGACTATTTTTCATACATAAGTGAAACATATATAGAAATTACAGAAGTGTTGTTGAACATATTTTTAATTCTTATTTATCAATATTCTCATTTATAATGCTACATGTTGAATATTTATATAGAATGGTTACATTTTCTAGTGTATTTTGAAAGTTTCAATCTTGTATTATGTTGGCTCTTAATGATTGCATCTAAATTCTTATAAAGAAGCCATTTAATGTCAAGACAACATAAAAAGATAAGCCATGACATAAAGGGTAAGATCATCATCAAAGAAATAATTGTACTAGGACAATTCATAAGTCATTAAGCTTTTTCCTCTTTTAGCATTGCCAAGCCTAGGAGGGTGTTTTCATGATGATTTTAGATAAGACAAAGAAGGGGAAATAATAAGTTACAATCTATCTATCGACTAACCACACAACATAACAACCAAAATTAAAACTATTTGACCTTAATTAGGTAGATAATAGTAGGTATCTGCATGCAATAATTGATGTGAAATAATTTTATACCTTTTAAGATGAGTAATCTTAATTGAAAAATGTACATATGTAATTTACAAATTATACCAGCAAGATCCTTTTAAGATGCTTCAACTTGAATTCAGTTAGAATATATAAAAATATAATGTTGAATTATATTGGTGAATAAGATTTATGAACTAATTCTAAACTACCAAAGACAACTAAAAGAAATGTGTTCTAATTTTTTTGTCCTTTTCCATTCATAATTTGTTCCTATTTGATTGAGAAATAGCATCAAGGATGAAACAATGCAATAATTTGTGTAAACTTGAAATGAGAACTATATTGTGTATTTCTCATTTCAATATAATGCACAAATTTATGAATCATCACAAATTGTAGGTTTAATTTAAAATCCACAATATTTCAAAGATACTCCACTTGTATTAAAAAGAGTGTATTGTAAGATATTGCAATGATTTACAATGTTTTGACACTAACAAGTCCTCAAAACAAGAATCCGCCAAAAATGACACAAGGAGTCATGATGCACTCTCATGACTTCCTAAAATACCTTAGTCCACTAGGGAGATACCTAAAATATGGGGAGGAAAATCCATTACAACTTTTCCCAGTCGACATACAAATGAATAAGTCTCCCAAAAATAAAAATAAAATGTTTAGTTAGCTACAATTAATATTTAAGTATTCTCTTGTACATGTAATAGATAATAGGCTAATATATTTTACATCTTATCACCATGTATTTATATCATTCACCTCTCTCCCACTCTTAGCATATGGGTGTAGATAAACTTGGAATTTTATGTCAAATAAAAAAAAATCCCTATCTTCTCAACACTCTACACAAGACATTCATTTACACAAGGGATTGGATCTATTAAAAATAAATTTGAGAGTAGATAGATGGGGGATAATATCTTTCAAAATAAACAAACAACAATTCTAAAATAAATCCAAGCATGTACATGTATTAGTATCCTTGCCTTCATGTGTAATAAATCTACCAAACATGACTTTCCATTCTTATAAACACATGTTATTTTGAAGAAAAGGATAATACAATGATAATGCACCAAATCAAAAGACATTGTGCAAGGAGGGAAAAAGGAAAAGGCATCATTCTAGTTATACATGCCATATGCTAGCATATAATACAATATGTTTCCTACATGAATAAGGCAAGGCCACAAAATATCATTTTTAACTATCTTGTATGATAATATATTATTCAATACTTGTAGCCAGTAAGACATCATCTTTTATGCATATTAAATCTATCCTTAGTACAAGAACCAACATAAAACAATTGAGTAAATATTTATTTCTTGTTATTGCTCACACAAATGCAAGGAAGAAACTATAAAATAGGGAATTTTATATTATATAAAAAATCATATATTCTTTTATATCCCCACTTTACATGTGTTTGATAAGGCTAGAAATAGGGGATACGGGATGCCATAATTATATTTTAAACATGCGATGGTTTTTCTTCACTTGATAAGAGCTAATGTTATATTAATGGCCATGGTAAATTGCCATATCATATACAAACCACCTATATTGATATAAGTAACATTTATGGATTTGGTAGGGTTGTCCAAACCATCTAAACTTGCCTACATCCATACAAACATAATGTATCTTTACATACTAAATAAAAACCTAAACCAAGGAAACAATGCATTTTAAATTTTCCATATAAAATAAATTCCTCTATGATGTACCTAGCTTAGGCAAGCCCTCAATTTTAAAATCCATCTCATAAGCCAACCAACCAATAATCACTTATATATAGCTACATCACTATAAATTATCAATATGTTTTTCCTTGTACTAAACTACCCAACTCATGGACCACATGTTGACGAATTTAAAAAGAACAACGAATAAATAATGCAATTTGATACACGACAAAAACTAGCAACAAAGAATTGTAAACTAAAATTATATAAATGCATATGCAAACAATAGGGGATCAATTTAGTTTAACAAAAAACATATATGGGGTTATGAAAGTTGAAATAAAAGGTTGACAACAAATTGAGAATCTTAGGATGACAAGGGGATACATGGTGTAAGAAAAAGAAATGGAGCCAAAACCAAGAGAATCCAATATATTCAATTCAAATAATTTTCATGTCTTCTATGTCAAGGTATTCTAGACTATTGATATTTTTAAAAGCTCATGTATAGACTAACTATATTCATTAAATGTTTTCTATGGATTCTACTAGAAATAGTCTAGGTGGAGCTACCACCCAAGAAATATTTGGAGATGGTAGATCAAGCTTGATTCCAACTCACTCCCTTAAGCTTGAATTTCCAAATTAGTGATTCCCAAATTATATCTCAATTTCTCAAAATAATTTATTTCCAATAGCTTTATAAAATGTTTGTGAATTGCTTCTTTCACTTGCAAACATTAAAATTAATTTTTGCACTCATAGCTATTTATTTAATTAAATTATATTTGATATCAATCTAATTGGATTGACCATGCTATATAGGAATTTTAAATAATAAAGTTTGGAACAATTATATTCTCACAAGATTTTCTCATCCAATTAAGTATAATAATACTTTTCTCATCCAAATTTATTGACAATCTATTGAAATTACAACCACATTCTTGGCCTAAAATATAAAAGAAATACAATGGGTTGTTTGGAATACCATGATACTACTCCCAAACTAAAATAGAAAACATATTTGGAAGTTCTCTTCCTATTACCAATGCTACTTTCTCAGTTATCTTATAGCCAATTAGATTTAAATTATTTTAAAATTTAATATATAGAATTCCATGATTTTTAGTGGTATTGACATTTTTCAAGATTCTTTTTCTTTCTTGCAAGTGAATGTATTTTAGTTTTCCCATGCACTTGGGGATTAAACTCACTACATAAATTATATTAGGCCTTGTAGCTAGCTAATACAACATACTTACAACTAATATTTTATAGAATGTTGGTCTACATTGTTACAATCATCTTTTCTTAAATTCTTTACTCTATTTAAACTAGTGCATATGAGTTGGTTTACTACTCAACATTCTAAATCCCTTCAATACATCATAAATGCATACATATATAAGTTATAAAAAATCCACCACTAATTTAATTAACTTCTATAACAAGAAAACATTTCATCAATCTCAAATCTATCATCTTAAATTCTTTCTTCAATACTAATCTATAATTTTCAATTAACAAATTTCAATTTGTTGTAAAACTAAAATCAACTACATACAAAAAAAAATATTATAAAATTTCATATTATTTTTCTATAATGTGAAAACCATTGCTTAAAATGGTGGATAGTGTGGGGTTCAATGCTACTCTTGTCAAAACCATTGCTTAAAATGCATATTTATGCAGTTATACCAAGCCCTACCTACTTGTTTGAGCTTATATAACATAATTTTCATCTTATAGAATTTATTTTCTTGAACCAAAAATATCATAGCCAATTGGCTACTCAACATAAACCTCTTCTTCTAACTTACAATTTAAAAAATATGGATTTTATGTCCATTTGATACAGTTTCCAATTGTATTAGGCTACTATTGCTAAAATTTCTCTCTAATTGTGTCCAATCTTGCCACAAGTGAAAATGTTTCATTATATTAAATTATATGCTATTTCAAATATTCTTTTGTATCCAATCTTTTTGCATGCCTTTTAATTTCACCATTTTTATTGCATCTAGTTTTATAAACCAATTTGACACCAATGGCATCTTTTTAGGTATATGAAGATCCACTAACTACCACATTTTATTTTTCTCAATCTTATAATATCTGCATACATAACATTGAAACATATTTTTTACATATATGGATTCTTCAAAACTAATTAGATCAACTTCCAAAAATAAAGGAAAAATTAGTAAAATTGTCATTTTCTTCTTCATTTTGTGTTGCCTACATAGTTTATCTTGAGTTTCTTGTCTTCCTTGACATCATAATTGGTATTCCTTAACACATAGTTTATCTTGAGTTTCTTGTCTTCCTTGCAGACATCAGAACTGGTATTCCTTTTGTGTTTGGAAATGTTATTAATGGTGAAAATGAGACACTAGTTGTGGTGGATATATTGCTAGGTATAGAGGGAAATTTTTTTACACTTCCATTAAAATATTTTATTTCAATACCTTTTAATTTTTTCTAGTCATTAATCCATTCTCATTGTCATGATTCATCTTCATAAAAAATAACATATTTGAAAATTGTAGCTTCTTTGGTAATTGCATTATATAGTTAGCCTAGGAGATTCAATTCTAAAGTAATACTTTATCACATGCATGCATATTGGGCTTTTCTAAATATATAAAATATAACCAAATATATCACTTTTGTATTATGAATAGGGGATCTAATTTCATAAATTTGATACAAGTAGGTATTAAGGGTTAGAAATCATATACATAGAAGTTAATAGGTTGTTTATAAGTGACATTCCAAATACTTTGTATATCACTTTGCAAAGGTCAATTAGAGGAAATCCAATTTATTAGTCTATTTTTTCTAGGATTGTGAAGCTATATTATTTTTACACCTCATGTTCTTGTGTGTGTGAATGCCTCATAATCCTAAGATATTTTCTTAATTCCAACCATAATAATTAACAAAGGAAACTATGATCACACCAAGGTCATGCAAATTCAATATAAATCTTACCAAGTTTCCTAGAACTAATCATTGGGGACCTTTTGGTAATGCTATGACCATACCACAAAGAATCAACATGTATAGATCTAAAACCCTTCCACTATAATTTAGATTATTAGTTATACTATAATTTAGATACTATTATTAGGGGAGTTTTTTTTAATAGTATAAAGTGGGAAGGGCTTAAACCCATTACAAAGCAGTCATTGAGGCATAAGAGAGGA
The DNA here is from genome assembly GCA_007258455.2 of Sequoia sempervirens. NCBI lineage: Eukaryota > Viridiplantae > Streptophyta > Pinopsida > Cupressales > Cupressaceae > Sequoia > Sequoia sempervirens. The sequence goes on along the minus strand of VDFB02046911.1, from coordinate 223,643 downwards.
GTCTCACAAAGAGTAAGACAAAAAAAGGAAATAAAGAAGGATGAGACTCACCAGCAATGAGACTGGAAAGAATATCAAACAAAACAAGTATCCCAAGAAGAGAGACATGAAACAAAAACAAAGAAGAGAACAACATAGACCAACAATATTTTTGACTGAAGCATGGAACCAAAAACAAGATTTTGGAAGGACCCAAAAACATTGAAAAAGATAATCAAGGTAGTTTGAAACAATCATATTAGGGTTTTTTCTCCCAAACACCAAGCCTAGAGAAAATATTAACAATATTGGGAAACTCCCAACCAACTTTAATACAAACACAAAGCAAGAAAAAATAAAAATTATATTCTAGATTTTGTGACATTGTCAATGGTAACAAACTGATCAATAGCATCAACTATACCACGAATGATAATTTTATCCCAAACTCTAAAGGGAGCTCTAGGAGATGAACCCAAACAAGAACTAAGTTGCTCTTGGTAGCATCAAAACCAACAAACTAATTTTGAATGTAAAGAAAGGATTTACCCAAAAACTAGGGTCTAGCTAACAAAACATGAGAGTAGTCCACATTGGAGTTGAAGGAGAATAAAAGGAATGAATTCCTCAAAGCCTTCACCCTCAACAAAACAAAACCACACCAACAATTAGATTCCCAACAATGAATAATATCAATGTTTGGTCTCTGACCCAAGAATCTTCCAATGAGAGCATGTTGTAGGAAAACATCAGGTTTTTTCCACCCACTCATTAGGCTAAAAATGGATAGGAGGAAGTTGAGGAATGACCTCCTCAACACTACACTCCAATTTACTACAAGGAAGATAAAGAACTCTCTTAGTAATAATAGTAATGGAAGCTTCACCCAAAGAAGGCGATATGGAACAAAAGTCTCAATTGGGATAGAAAGGGCACAATCTCCACTTCACACATGTCAATAGTAGAAGGCATCAGATAGGAATATGAGGCAAGAAGATTTATCTTCAAACCCACCTCACGCAAAGGATTCTTGGGAGGGGTAGAAGAAAGGCCCCCTTGAAAGAAAACCTATTCACAATTAGAGAAATCTCAATAGAGCCCAACCCGAAAACACCATGCTTATCAACAATTGAACATTAGGCTTCTAGCCACATAGCTAGAAGAGGAACATCCTCAACAACATCCACTAGATCACTTGTAGAAGACATGGACCCCATACACTTCTTTGTAATATGATCCTCCATAAGAATATTTGAGGAGAGATTCTTCCTCCTCATCCAAAGAGATCACCTAAGATAAATACTCCTCAAGAGAGCCACCCCTCACATCAACCTCAATAAGGGTGTCAAGGCTAGCACATGATCCCAAGCTCACAACACAAGGGAAGGCACTAGGAACAATGATTAGGGCTTCAGTCTCAGGAACAAATGCATAGGCTATCACCACCACCACAAGGGTAAGGGGATTAAAAAGGGCACCAACCCACAGGTAGGAAGCCAACTCTTGCTCACCAACACTTTCTCCATCTTTCGACTCATCATTGCCCTGGCCACCATCTAAAAAATCTCCAAAGCCTTCACCTTCATTGTCCCCACCATTTATGGTTTTTGCACCCTTCATCTCCATCATTAAGATTTCTATGGGTGATCATTAATTTTGTGTGGTGACTATCAGGGAGTTTGTTGCTAGAGATTTATATATTAAAAAATATAAAAAATATTACTTAAATTTGGATTATTTAGATGCTTTTTTTATTAATTATTATAACTAGAGAAGATATTTATTTTTTGTAAGACCTACATCTATCTTCATTCAAACTTACCCTTAGCAATAATAGTGGCAATTAATCAAATCTTATAGGTGTATTAAGAAGAGCTTAGGGTTCAAGGGTTGGATTTAAGATGAAGTTGGATAAGGTTATTGGAAAGAAACTCTTGAAAGATGGAATTGGAGGATTTTCTAGCTTCATCCAATTAGTATTAGCTTGTCAAAAAAGGGAGATAGTAAGTTTAGATGAGGAGCAAGATAGTTTTAGTTACTTTAGTTGATTGTTTGATCAAGTTTGGGTTAAGGAGAAAGTTATAAGTTGTTGGTGTTCTTTGTAGAATTATTGGTTTCTTGAGAAGAGAACGAGGCAAAAAAAAAAAATACATTAGAGGCCAATGAGGAGATAGCCTTAAAATGATCTATCACCTATGTACAATCATACAAAGTAGTACAAAGTGTTATAAAAGTTGAATATTTGTGCAAGAGATTTTTATTCTGATGCTTTACAAAAATATTCCTTATAAAAACCCTCTTGATATTAGAGTCGAGAAGAAGATAGGAGATCTATGAAAGAATGCATTGATGATAAAATATAAAATCCATCACCTTCTTATTTATGTCTTGATTGCAATGTATAATGTTGATGAAACTAACCTGCAATCCTAGGTTGACTTGAATGTGTTCCATGAAAAGATAAGTGGGATAGAGGAAGGAACACAAAGAATAGGTAGATAAAGAGTAGAACCATTTTATTTTATTTTTCCTTAATGAATAGATAAATCTTAGCTATGAATAGATAATCAAAGTAATAATCAATGCACATTGATCTATAAAGGATTAAACATGCATCTTAGGATTTCTTATCCAATCATACATGTATGCCAATGTTTAACATGATGAACTATGGTTACTATGGGTGATATATTATAGCCAAATATATTATGCTATGAAAGAGGCTTAATTTTTCATCCCCCAATGCATAAGATGATATGATAATAGATAGCTAGCATTGCATTAGTGACAATTCTTGAACTAGGTGGTAAATGATAGTACTAGGGGCATAGGTTGGGACATTGAGGGTAGGAGATGTAAAAAAAATCATTTTTTGGTAAGAGTATGGAAAGGATTTCAAGGTTAATGGTAGGATAGGAGAGGGAGTGAAAATAGTGGTAAGAGAGGATCAAGCAAGATAAGTGAAGGGTAAAGGTTGATAGGGTGGCTCATCTAGGGCTAGGAGGTAAAGCGGTTGCCTAAAGGGACATGATCATAGTTAAAAGGAGGAATTATGAGAGAGACATAATGGTACTAATGTGTGTTGGATGAGGAGTAGGCATGGAAATTTAGGTGAAGGAATATGGAGATGTAGGAAAAAGAAAATAAGTTGTCTAGAAGAGAGGGATGAAGGTAGGAGAACTCGACTATGAAGGAACATAAGTGTGGACAATATATCCTATACCTTGTAATATCTCTAGCCTCTCAAGATGGGTGATGATGATATTTGTTAAGGAATAGGTGACATCATCAAGTAGGATACTTTGGAGGAGAGACAAGTGGTGCTCAATTTTGGTGAGTGACAAATTCAAAATCATCTAATAGGGATTCATTATCAAAGTGGTCATCATTGTGAGACATATAAAGTGGAACATGTGGGGTGGATGACAATAGAGGAAAATAGGGTAATGGAGGAAGGAAAATATATGGATAGATTTAGATGAGGATTCTTATAAGAGATAATGTGTGAGGAACGGATAGTCAAAGAAGGAAGGATAATAATTTATATCAAAGAACATCAAAATGATTAATTTATATCAAAGAACATCAAAATGATTCATTCTTATATGTACTATACAAAATTTGAGTAGAAAAATGTAGATTTTTTATTTGTAGGTGAAAATAAAAGACAGACAATAGTGTATTAAATAGACACTAACCTAATTGTGATAAGGTCTATATGTTGTGACCATGTTTATGTTTACTCAAAAAGAGTTTCGTTGAATGATGAAAAATTAAAATGTCAAAGTAGAATTAACTAAATCTAAAACATTAGAATGAGAGTTTGTTGTTTATAGAGAAATATTCTTTTGAAGATGAAAAAAGGAATAAACAATGAAGGTTAGGACTAACATCAAGTTCACTACAAATATAGATAGGAGATAGAGATAGAGATAGAGATGAGGAAGGAGAAGGAGATGGACATGGAGAGGAGAGAGAGATAGATAGAGATGGAAGATACAAATAAATAGAGAGGGATAGAGGGGAGATAGATGGAGGGATAGAGAGAGGGAGACATGTCTAGAGATAAAGGGGGATAGAGGAAAATAGAGTGAGAGAGGAAGAAGGAGACAAATATATAGAGAGATATAGGTAGAGGGAGAGATAACTAGAGAGAGAGGAATAGATAGATAGATATAGAGGAAGAGGTAGAGGGAGATATAGAGAGATAAAGATCTAGTGAGATAGAGTGATAGAGAGATAGATATATAAGGAGATATATAGGAGGAGAGGGAGAGAAAGACAAAGAGATAGACAAATAGAGAGAATTATAGATAGGTAAAGAGAGATGGAGAGAGGGAGAGAGAAATAGGGGGAGATAGAGAAAGGGAGAAAGAAGTAGGGGGAGATAAAGATAAATGAGAAGAGAAAGCTCGAGATGGATAAAAATGGGAAGAGAAAGAGAGAAACATATGGGAAGAGAAAGGGATAGAGAGGTGGAGATAGAGAGATAGATAGGGGGATAGGGAGAGAGCCAGGGAGGGAGAGATATGGAGAGATAGAGAGAGGGGGGAGATTGAGAGAGAGAGAGAGAAAGGGAGAGAGATCTAGGTAGAGTAGGAGAGATAGATAAGAGGGGGAGAGAGGAAGAGAGAGAAGAGGGGGAGAGAGATAGAAGAGGGATAGAAAGAAGAGGGGGGATAAAGGGAGAGGGAGAAGAATATGGTGGAGAGAGGGAGAGATAGCTCAATAAATATAGAGGGAGAGAGAGACATAGAAAGGGGGTGATATAGAGAGATAAAGGGGGATAGTGAAAGAGATAGAGAGATAGTGAAAGAGGTAGAAAAAGATATGGATAGAAAGAGATAGAGAGGAGTGAGAGGGAGATAAAGAGAGAAATAGAGATAGAGATATAGATTAGGAGAGATAGAGTGAATGAGAGGGAGAGGGGGGAGAGGGAGAGTAGCTCTATAGATAGAGAGGGGGAGAGGGAGTGACATAGATAGTGGGAGATATAGAGAGATAGAGGGAGATATAGAGAGATAGAGTGATATGTAGAGATATATCAATCACCCTCCCTATATATATATACATATATCTATTCATTTTTATCTCTCTATCTCTTTGTCTTCATCTCTATCTGTATGTTTCTCATTATCTCCCTCTCTCTATATATATCTTTTCTTCCCTCTATTTATCTTTATCTCCTTATCTCTTTATATGTGACTGTCTCTATCTATGCCTCTCTCCTCTTCTCTCTTTCTTTTTTCCTTCATCTATTTTTCTCTATCTCCCTCAGTATAAAGCCTCTTTCTATGTCTCTCTTTATTCTTCTTTATCTCTACCTATCTCTCTATATCTCTTTGTCTCCCTCTTTATCTTTCTATTTCTATTTATCTCTATCTCTATCTCTATCTCTATCTTTGTTTCTTTCTCTTCTCTTTTTTTTCTCCCTATCCCTCTTTTTATCCCTTTATTTCTATCTTCGTCTCTTTCTCCTCCTTTGTCTCATTTTGCTCCCTTTGTCTTGCTCTCTTATTTTTTCTCTCTGCCTATCTATATCTTATCTCCCTCTCCCTCTCCCTTTTCTCGTCCTTCCTCTTTCTCTCTCTATATGTTTGTCTACTTAAGTGTTCAATAGGTATGTTGAAGAGGTCCTAAAGGTGAATTGATCAAATGGCATGCTACCTTGAGCATAACTCCCCAAGGACACATGTCATCCTTGGATTTTTGACATGAAACAACCAATCAAAAGTTAGTTTCTCTTTTCTATCTTTTTTCCTTTGTATCTCTTATATTTCTCTCTCGTGTTCTATCTCTCTTTGTCTATTCCTCTCTCTCTCTCTCAATATCTATCTATCTAAATTTGTCTCTTTCTCTCATCTCTATCTTTTGAGTTTCTCTCTCTTTATTAGTGGATAGGCTACATATAATGTGAGATTTGATCCTTAAACAAGTCTCACGCTTCCAAACCATTCTTGATTCATTGGAAAACAAGTTTCAACTACCATTTAATGGTAAACCAACTTTTGTTTAATGATAAAATCCTCTTAAATATCAAGTAAAAGCCTCCAAAATCTCACTTATCACATAAAACCCAGATAAATATTTATTTGACAACTAGATGGGAAAATTCTATTTCCATTTGTAGTTCTTTTTGTCAATTTGATGGTAACTTTCTTTTTTTCATTTGCATTGGTTTATGTTTCAAATCTAAATGCAAATATTTCATAATCAGATAATGCTTAATTTCTTCAAAAAAAAATCTAGATTTGTCTAAGTTTATTTCATTCCATTATTTAGCACTTATTATTAATTGTTTAATCTAGCCATATGCAACTAGAATTTGCAGCACACCTATTTACAAACACATTCTCTCTAAGATATTAGCATACATATAGTTTTCTATCGGTGTAATCTTTGAACCTCCTTTAAGTGCAAGTGTTAGTATATATTCCTCTCTCTATATAGAATTGTCTCCCCCTCTATCTCTAATTCTTTTTCCTAATGTCTCCACAGATCAATTAAACTATCCAAATTTTTTATATATTAATTTAATTTGTTCTACATAAGAATATATTAACTATTAAATATAATAATTCCATATTTATATTTAATATTTTTTATTATAGAATATAATATATAACAATAATATAACCTATATATACTATTATATATAATTTAATCTCTATTACTATTATACTCAATATATATAATATATTAATTATATTTTGTATTATATATAAATATAATTATTATTAATTATTAATTATAATATATATATATATATATTAATAGTTTTGTTAAAGAATATAATATATAATAATAATTAGTATAATTATATTACTTATAATTTATTTTTATTATATAAAATATACATTATATATTAATTATGATAGAATATGTACTTAATTACATAGGATAAAGGATGCCATAATGTTAAAACCTAAATGTCCTCATTATTAAGATCTTGGCCATATTTTTTCATTTTAATAAAAATACTCTAAAACCTTCATCGAAACCTTATTTTCAGGTTGTAGCTCGCCAAATTGAAGAAATGTAAGGTCAATACTAGTGCAAGAAGAGTTTGGAGGGAAAAAATGAATAGCAACTAGGAAAGCATTAAAAAACTACAAAAAAAACCAAAAAATAGTGAAAATGATGAATGGATGAGATTCGTTTAGCCATCTTGAATTGATACAAACACAAGATAGTTGTCAATATGATTTTACAGGTTGCCTCGTTCATAGAGGGAAATTTAATGTTATGTAAAAAGTGGTGAACGACAAACTTAAAAAATGGTGAATGTAAAACTTTAAAAAAATGGTAGTGGTGATGATGAAATCAATGGCCAATGAACTTTCCATTGTCTTCCACGCCTCTAAGATGTTGTTAACCATTGATCAACATAATGTGGTCGACTTCTTTCAAATAGGTAATGCCTTTGGCGTAAATGACATTGAAGGTAAAGCATTTTTTCATATTCTTATCACCTTAGGTGGTGACCCTCTCTTGACTACATAGGTCTAACTTAGCACTTGATGATTTCCTTGGAGACGTATATCTTAGACTAAGTTGGAGTGGACAGAAGCACAATAGTTTTCAGAGTAATTTCCCTCCATCCCGATTAACTTATCTTAGAAAAGAAATAAATAGCTTTGCATAAATAAATTTGGTTAATTAATTTTATCTTACATTAATAAGTTGATTGATAAATCAGAATATTATTTTTAAAAATTAAATATGATAGATGAGTAAGATTCATGTTTAACTGAGTATTTTGTAATTTAAGTAATGTTTACTGGAAGTTGTTTGTGAAGGTAGGATTAAGATCATTTATGATGGAGAGTGACATATCGTATGTCCTAGAAGTGTGGTACCATAATTAATACTATAAAGGTGAGGTATGGTACCGAAATGAGAATTTATGATGGAAAGTGACATACCAAAAAGCTCGAAGACTATGTCCTAGATGTGTGGTGTCATGATTGACACTATGTAAGGGTGGGGTATGGTACAAAAATGAGCATACTTAGTTAGATAGTCAACATTCACTGGAATGACATATTTATAGTTTGTAACGCCCTGCCTTGGTTACCGTTATAACAAAGTGTAAAGAATGAAATTAAAAGAATATATTTAAAAAAAAGAAGATATAATTACACAATAGTCATAAAGTTTCCAAGATGTTGTTACATAAACATAATAAATAAACTCAACACATTATCATAATCAAAGTACAAATCTAATGCCACGAATGTTCCAGTTTTTAAAACTTATTACAATCAAGTATCTGAATGTCAAGATTACAATAGGTGAGATTTCAATGAATCTCAATACAACAAAATGATGGTACAATATGAACGCTCTTATACAAGAGGTATATTTACAAAACAGATAGTGATCATTTCACGACTGACATCTATATCCACGAACATGCTCCGCATCCACAGTCACGAACAAAGAGGTAACTAGAACCAGCTGCAAGCATAGGATCATCTACAAGAAAATCCAAGGAAGGTGTAGCACAGTTTCCTCCCAACCACGTGGAACTCGAAGGTCCACTCCCTCCATGCTAGGAGATAATGACAGGTGCACAAACAATGAAGACAAAACATTATGTTTACAGGGTTTACAATTCACATCACGACATAACGATAACAATCATAACAGATAAAATCCCAGTAACAAATCACATCTAATAGAAATCTAAACACAAGGAACACCATCATGGTATAGACTAAAAGTTTCATCACACTATCAGGATAAGTTACCCTAGTGAATCTTCCTAGACTACCTGCCCTCTCCATGAGTTACCCTGGCAGTCTCTACCGATTCCCGGCCCCTATGTAGACTAATGTGGAGTCGTTTCATCTTTCGAGAAGACAAGATGATGACTTGCCATTCCAGGCCTTCTCAGCCTTTTCTCAACCTAAACGAGCATTAAGAAAATAGGTGAGGCAAACTATTATCTGAATTAGTGTTTAGTTCTACCCAACCCCTAATACATTAGTTAGGTTTAAACTGGATTAATTCACCTACGATAGGTTATCCAGACAATCTCTTTAAGATTTTGGCCCCTAACGCAAGCCACTCTTTCTATAACATGACTCAACATAAACATCTAGGGGTAGCTACCAAGCATAAAATTCACAACCACAAAGGTTTACATCTTCCACTAGAAACAGACCATAGTCTCTAAGATACTTCTATAGACAACGACAAAATGTGCAAAGCTATATTCCCAAGTATAAATACTTATAATTAAGCAAAGTAATCAATATGTATTACACTTTACAATACCATTTTCACTTTTCTTGCCTTTAAAGAAGAACAAATGAAAACTCAATAGCATTACATGTTCGTTCCCATAATATATACATATCTCATCAAATATACTCATTTAATCTTCATAAATTAAGAGTTCAAAATATCAATCTATTGACATTATAGAATGTCTTACAATTTACTATTACAACTATTATTATTATTCATTACAAATAATAAGATTTTTTTTTTTTAAATCACTCATTTCATACAATACAATTTATTAAATAAATAAATAAAATGTATCTTTAGCGATCAAGAATCATTTGCTTAAATCAACTCTATAAAGAATCTATTTACTAGTATGATACTAACATTTAATGGTAAAATGATTATATAACAAAACGAACAAGGTATTAGTTAACATTAATTGTCATACACTAAAAAGGGCAGTATTAACACCATTTATAGAGATTAATTTTTTTAATTTAGAAATCATTTTCTAAAATAAAATTTCTAAATTAAATTTAACTGTCCTCATCTATTAAATTAAAAGCTTGCTGTATTAAGAGAGTAACACATAACTGAAGTTAGGCGTTATTCACGCCATGCACAAGATCTGGACTCATCACATTCAGGTATAAAAGATATCATATTCAGGCAACTAAAATAAAAGCTTAATATCTGTTAAATTCGCAATCTACAGCCAATAAATAATAAATAAAGAATATATTACATGCCGTGCATGCCGTAAGAGTAGTTAACAGGTGAGTTGTTAAATTTAAGTTATATATATATAAAATTAGAAAACAAGAGTAAGGGCCAGTGCTAATCTCGCAGATCTATCAACAAAATTCTGAATGATAAAAAGTAACGAAACTAACAATTCATGAGTTCATCGGGGCATCTTCTAAACCTCAAGAAAACTCAGAGATACGCCTTTCTAATCCAATTTGATTATATATATAAATAAATAAGAATTGCAAGATCTATAAGAAGCTCCATAAAACACAACAATAAAATGAAGTTGTGAAACACATTGAGAAGAATGAAACATAATACGGCATTATAATGGTGTTTCTCCTGTAAGAAAGGTATAGACGACTAAAGAGGAGTAGTTTACAATTATTTGGATATACTTCCATCGAACATAAATCTCCAAACTTTAGCTACTGCCCGCGCGCAATTCTCAAGTGAAATATATTAAGGTAGATAGAAATAGGTTAAGAAAATAATAGAATTCCAGATAACAAGTAATTATTTTAACTAATTGCGCTGGTAAAGAGGAAAGTGTTATTTTTTTAAAAATGGAGGTATATACTTCAGGCAGTGATTGACATTAGATCTTTTTTATCAAAGATTGTACATGAAACATCAAAAGGAGGAGGCTGTGCACAGTTCAATGAACAAAATTTGAACTCATAAGTTCCCAAGAATGGCATATAACTGAAACAATTTAATAATACAATATTTTATACCTCTAAGTGCGTTTTCTGTAATAATAAGTTTGGAGTTATACAGTACAAGATTGTATAAAGAATTGGCTGTAGGAAATTTCAATGTAAAATGAATACCCTTCTGTTTTCAGATGGTTATAATTCTCAACGCAATATTCCACGAATACCGTGATACCTAAATTTAATCTACAGTCATTTAAATGTCCAGATCTGGAGTTTGTTTAAATCTATTTTTGAAAATAGAGGAAAAACTTCAAATTCTTTCTAAAAACCCCAAATTCATGCAAATATAATCATCTCACAGCTAAATTAAAGACAATTTCAGATCTGGAATATTTTAATTTACATAATCTTTTTATTCTTTTCTACTCTAAGGTTCGTTTAGTCTTCTAATCTGTTTCTTTGTGGTTTGTGTAGATTCAATAGAACAATTTCTTATTCAAACGATTATAATCACCATCAATTTCAAAGAAAGAATTCAGCACAAGAATTAAAAATTACAAAAGAAAACCTGTTTTGAAGTCCGATAACTGGCTAGAAATGATTCTTGAGACTTATGTCAACCCCGAAATCAATTCACCAAACTTCAACGAAAAATTGCAAATCAACCCAGCTTCAAAATTACGCTTGTAAACAAAATTTTAAGAGAAAAGCTCTTCTGAAGCAACTGTCATTCATTCATGAAAATAACTTCCAATCATAAAATTAAACTGACAGACCATTTTGCATTGTAAATAGATCAATCAGTTTAACTAGTTCTTTAAAATATCCAATCAGATCTTTAACTGTCAATCAAGATTCATTACATGTTGAAAATATCTTTTCATTAAAATATCTATTTCTCATAATTCAAGTTTGCACAAGTAAATCAGCAATATTTATATTTTAATTAAAAACATTTACAAAGAATAACTTTCAATTTTAAATTCGATAACTAATTTAATTTAATTTAATAAATTAAATCACAAACATTTATAAATACATTGACAGACATTTATTAAACTTTAAATATTAATTCACAAACACAAAACAATACAAACGAACACAACAGAATAAACTGGACAACTACATGGGGTAACACATTGATACTCGTTCGCAAAAGAATGATGGTTCAAACTGGACCTATCAATACCTCCAACAACATAATTTTATTGCATTAGGGTACACTCAGACCTGACAAGCAGGTGGAGCTGTTACCTGGTACCTGTCTGCAGGAAACATCAACGTTAGAATATATATATACTTATGTTAGAAAACACACCATGAATAAGAATTGTAGCGTAGCAGGGTACTCACGAATGAGTAATGCTACACTATCTTCTCCACCGACATAGACGAGCAAGATCAATCAGAAGCAATCATTACAACATGATAATCATAAGCAATAGTCATAAACATATAAACCATATCATGTATGAGTCTATCTCTGTAACATCAAACTAACACAACCAGATAATCAGGATGTCAATGTATCATCCACCAAAAGCAAAACAACATAGTATCCAAAATCACCTTTGAAAAGAAACAACATAGTATCATAATGAACTAAAGCATCTATCAAGCAGAATCAACTAAACAGAATGTCAAAACTGGAGAGACACTACATAATTAGACTAAGGAATCCCCATAATCAAATTCATGGAAATGTATACTTAAGCTATGTTAAGAATGAGAAGGGGTTGTAGTGATCCAGTAGTTTGATTATCTCCCTTTCATTATGCTAACACATTTTATACTTAGCCATCAATTTTTTTGGCATCCTTCTTAAGTCCATCACAAAATAAATTCTTTATATTGTAGCATCCTAAGCTAAAGAGCAATCTTTTATCAACCAAAAATATGTGTTTACATTTATCATCTTTTTCAAGTGCTTTTTTGTGTCTCTATAAATTATGGTGGCCATAATTACAACCTAATTAATTCAAGTGAAGCTAGTAGAAATAGAGATGTGTGGTAATGCTAGCATGCCCTGTTGGAGATGTTGGAACATTTAATTTTATAGGCTTGAGGTCCTTAGGTTTTTTTTTCTATTTCTTTTACTAAAACCCTAAACCCTTTGAGTTTTGGCCCTTTGTATATTGTTGTTACAACTTTTCTAATCTCGCATTGATATGTTTATCCATTGTAATTTCTTGTGTGCTAGAATTAATTCCCTTGAGTGTTAGCTTTTATCAATCCATTATTTTATTCATCGACATGTGCTTGTGTTAATTATTTGTTTTCTTAAATATTTTTTAGTCATGGGAATTTTATTAGCTTTTGTAGTACTCTTATTAGTAAAATGTGTTATCTATATCCATAATGGCATCTAATGTAAAGGTAGAACCAACATTTTGATTCCCTACAAGTTTTTCTCATATCCACAATTGTTTTCACATCTATTTACCTACTGCAAAACTATCAAGTTCACCATTATGGCATGATTTGAATTATGTCATTTTATATATGCACTTCTTGAATGAATGAATAAGATATGATGTTGTTAGAAATATTAACAATAACCCAAATGAAGTTGGCCACCCTTCAAAGGATTAACAATGAAGTTCATATTGGATCCACATGAATACGAAAGTGTTGCAACATGAGAAAGAACACAACTTGATCAAATGATGATCTTGAATATATTGAGATAAAACTCATGAGATGATTTACAAATTTACAAAATCCTTCCTTATATAGGCAAGGTGAGAGGAGGTTGGATAACCACCTTAGTTACAATCATTAAATGACTAATGCATAATATTAAATGCCTAGATAACTACATGCCTATTTATGAGATATGATCTCATTAAATACTAATTTCTAGAATGCCACCTAGGAAACTAAATCCTAAGTAAACTTATTAATGATGTGAATAGATCCAACTAATATCTAGTTAGGAAATATCCCCATTCACACTAACAGCCCCCCATAAGTACAACTTGGGAGTGTAGTTATGATGCAAATGATGCAATGATGATGGGTCCTGGCTACTAGGCCATCCATAGTAGAATAGAAAGAAGTAGAAAAATAGGAGAATGCACCTTTTAACTTTGACAAGACCATCCATATGAACTCATTATTAGTTTTATCCTTACCACATCCTGCCAACTGAGTGCGCAAAGACTTGAGCTTCACCAAATAGTCCTCAATTGTAGGATATGCATTAATGGAAAGGGCTTCCAACTTAGCTTCTAACTACAATGCTCTGATACCATGTTGTAAATATGAAAAATAACCCAAATGAAGTTGGCCACACTTCAAAGGATCAACCATGAAGAATACCATCCACTTGAATAAGAAAGTGTTGCAGCATGAGCAAGAACACAACCTGATCAAATGATGATCTTGAATATATTGAGATATAACTCATGAGATGATTTACAAATGTACAAAAGCCTTCCTTATATGGGCAAGGTGAGAGGAGTTTGGATAACCACCTTAGTTACAATCATTAAATGACTAATGCATAATATTAAATGCCTAGATAACTACATACCTATTTATGAAAAATGATCCCAATAAATACTAGTTTCTAGAAAGCCACCTAGGAAAATAACTCCTAAGTAAACTTATTAATGGTGTGAATAGGTCCAACTAATATCTACTTAGGAAATATCCCCATTCACACAAATATCATAAAATTTATTTCTTTGAGCTATGATGTGAGTTGCTATCAATATAATTGGTTGATTTCAATTGTAAGAGTCATTACAAATTTTTGTAGGCATTCTAAGTGGTCCTTTTCCCATTTTTTATGTGTAGAAGTCAACTTCTACTCAAAGGGGTTGGTCATTTCCAATAAAATTCTATGAGTGTCAAACATTTTTTATTGTTTCAATAGTTGAATGTCATGTTTTCAAGAGTATGGTAGGTTTTGAAGACTCTGAAGGTCAACAACTAAATATTTGGATGGTTGGGATATAGTATCTTAAGGATTATATGTATGTCTTCATGATAATCTATACCACATTGTACAATTTCTCTCTTGCCACATTTATTGACACGAATGTAATAAAAATTTGATAAATTAAAGATAACCATGTGTTCTAAATTTGAAGATGCAACAAGAACAAGACTTGTATTTTTCATAATCTAGTTTCTAAAGTACTATCTTTTAAAATCATGGATATTAAGATGTTCAAATAGGGGGAGCACACAAAATACTCATATTTTTATCAAAAAAATATAACATAACATAAGGTGTTCTCCCCAAAAAATGTTGAAATATTAAAATTATTTCAAAAATTTCTTTAGGGGGGAATTTCTAGCATCATGTAGTTTATTCCTAAATTTTTAGCTAATTTTTAATCAATATATATATATATATATATATATATATATATATATATATATATATATATATATATATATATATATATATATATATATATATATATATTTTCAAAGTAGATACATCCTAAAAAAGTAAATAAGTGAGTGTGTTCCCCTATATATTTTGAAAAATAATAATTTTTATATGAATATGTATAAAATAGAGTCTAGAATGTAAAAAATATAATTTACCTCATATTTAGATGAACATATAATAAATGAATCTAAAAATAATAAACACAGATTTTAGCAAAAAAATGAAGACACTAGCAAAAGAAATTGAAGATCAAAACCTCAACATATTTGAAATGAAAAAAAAAAAAATGTTAGAAAGGTAAGACAGAGATGGGCATTATTGTGGAATTTTTTAAAACCAACTTTGAAAGATCTGCAAACCCAATGGAGATTATGCTCAAAATTTAGTAATTGTTCTAATGTACCTCGACCTTCAATTTTCTCATTGTTTGAATAGTAGGCAGTAATTCAAATCCTTACAACCACCATGCTAGAAAAAAAAAATATTGGTATTATTAAATTTTCTAAACTATATGTACTACATAAACACTAGGAGTAACTCTTAGAGGTTTTTAATTTTCTATATTTTTTGGTAGGATTTTTTGAAATGTAGAGCTATTTGGGGGGGGGTGTCTAGTGTTCCCTAGGTTACAAGTGTTGTTTTTTGAGGCATGTGTTTCTAAAGCTATTTCTACCAGGAAAATCTATGGTCTTAATTTTGAGGAAAATATCTTAGGTATTATTTATGAAGTATATGAGCACTAAAGGAAATACTTTTGTTGGATTGGTCCAATCATCTTTGAATGATAAAGTTGTCAAATATGGGTTATTCAATATGGAAGGAAGAAAAATTTCAATGGTTCAATTCTCTAAGTGTTGTTAAATTACCTAACTCCTTCATGGATGGAGCTATTTCTACTATGATTAACAATGTGGTTGGTATTTTTTTTGCCTTTAGGATAAATATTGATTTAGTTAAAAAATGGTTAATTGGTGCCTAGATGTTGAAGGGAAACGTATTAGTTAGTGTGATGATGGATGGATAATTTCTTTTTAGATTTTTAAATTTTTCTAATAAAGAGGATTTGACCAAAAATCTTATGGGAGGGCCATGGTTCTTTGATAAAAGGCAACATAAATAACCTTTCACTTTGTAAGTGGAACCTCGGTTTAAACATACTATTAATCTATTTGTGGTAACTCCTACATGGGTTCAGTTGTCGATGCTACCTTTGGAATTATGGTTCCTAAAATATTTCAAAGTATTGCTAATTTCTTTGGAAAACTTTTATCCATTGATAAAGTCACTTTGCAAATATCTAGGCTTTATTTTTATAGATTGTTTGTTTGTTTGGAAATGAATAAAGTCTTCCCTATACAAATAACCCTCTAGTCAATATTTGGTAAATGGGTTTAGTTGATACTTTATGAGAATGATAGTCTTTTTATGTCAAAAATTCAATAAGCATGGCCACCTAATGGATAAATATCGTAAATCTAGTTCAAGAATGAAATAATACTATAAAAGTTATTGAGAAATATGTAGGTATTTCCACTAACATGTATCCTTTTTATGGATTTGTGTTAAGGAGAGATGAAAATAATATGGCAATGTCCCAAGCTGTTTGAGTTACATAAGCAATATTGGGTAGTATACTTCAAGCACTCCTAAATTTTTTAGGATTTCTCCAAGAGGCATGCAACAAATAAGATTTTCTTGATCCTACTAATCCACAAACTACTACCTTTTCTCTATTTTTAATGTCTAGATTGATTCCTTTTAATATTGTATTTGAAGATTCTAGATCTCAACTAAGAATACTAGAATGGATCCTAATGATACATTATGATGCATCTAAATGGTTTCCTAAAAAATGCATCTAGTTTCAATTCATCATCTTGTAAATATATCCATATCATAATGGGAGATCTACTGTGAAGGCTCAAACTCAACAAGGAAATGATCTCTCATAAATTCATGGTTAGAAATTCCCTAGCATTCCTTTCATGCATTTATCCTTTTTCTAATATAAAAGGGTATACTCTTTCAATGGTCTTTATTTCTCTTCAAAATTGAGCCACAAAATTATTCCCACAGAGTTTCAATGTGGCTTCTTTCCATACAAATAATATGTAACTATTACAAAATGCATTTTCTATAGAAAATCACACTCAAAATGTATTCAACATCAAAGACTATAAGCATCTTCCTATGATAGTGATAGAGTAACAATTCATTTAAGAGAACATGGAGACCTATCCCTTTTATTTGCAAAGACCCAATCTTGACCATGAAAAGGATTACAACAAACCTGTCCCTTTATCTTTCAAGTGCTTGGTTTTGTGTTGAAGAATAATGATGAATCTCAATGTGACACCCCTTCGATTTGTTATGTTTTCTTGATAGCTCAGATACTTTGTTGGACTATGTTTTATGTTATGGTTATTCTAAATGGAGCGATGATAGACTATATTGATGTGATGACACATTATATGCATGGTGATTATGTTAATATGCTTTATGTTTGCATAGATGCTTAGTTGTGATGACACTGCTATATTTTCTTATTGTAGTTTAATTGATATATTATCTCATCAGTTGATGTGACATTGTAGTGGTGAAGAGAACGGTATTGCATCACTCGCTTGCGAGTGCCTTGTGATTTCCACGATTCTCTCTTCATAGTGTGTATGAATTACTATCTGTATACATGTGCGACATTTGCTTGTTTGCAGGATTACATGAATAGGACATTAGCTTCACCTAGTTTCATAGGTCTGAGTGTGTCCACTACTCAACAGTAATATTGGGAGATAGTAATGGGCTACCTAGTCATACCTTTACCCTAGTACAGTGTGTCGTCAGTTTGAGTTTTGGTCTTAGTCTTATCATGGTTGTTTTGGGTATTTTATTATTGTGCAAATTTAATTTGGTAGATTAAATGTGTATTTGATTTAAATATTTAATTAATTGAATTATTGTTGTGAAGGCTTTAGAATTAATTAATTAATTAATTTAATTTGGTTATGTTGTTGAGTAATCGTTATTATTAAAAATAAATAGTAATTAAATAAATAAGAATATTGAAATTCTTTGCAGTTAGTAAATTGTATTATTTTATTTAAATGCATGTGGATGGAAAATATCTGGGTTGTTGAAGGAAAAGATATTTTTCTTGAGATAACTGTGAGTTAGAAATTTGTTATCTAATTGTTGGAAATTCATTCTCGGAAGAGATATTTGTGAAAAGTAAAGAAAGTTGTTTTCACGGAAGTTTTTGTGTGGGTTGTTGAAAATTGGTGAGGAAATTGTGGATCTCTCTTCGGATTTGTTTTAGAATTTTGCTGTAGAATTCTTGGCTGTGTATTGTTGTTTTTTCTGGAAGGAGGCAATTGCATTGAAGGAAGCTTTGGCTACATTGGAAATTGAGGCTACAGAGAAGCTTGACAACATTTCTTGAGGCAATAGTTCTTCAGGTTCCTTTATTGTTTTTATGAATTTTGAATTAAAAATTTGTTTATATTACTATAATGCAATTTGGAAATGTTTAGGAAAAGATTTTCAATACTGTAGAAGCTTTTGTTTCTTTCTTTTAAAAGATTGCAATGAAAATTAAACCTTTGTAGAAAACCTCTTCTTTCTAGGAAGTTGAATTTAATTCTTTTGTAGGAATTATTGATGAGTTAGAAAACCTCTGTAAACTATTTCTACATCTTTCCTGTAGAAAACTTTTTTTATAAATTATTGATCCTTTGTGTAAAATTGTTTCTCTCCTGTATAATTTTTTTTGACAGAAATTACATATTTATTTGTAGAAAATTTCCTAAATAGAATAGTTTATTTATTTTGTGAAATTTTGATATAAAAATCAAATTCCCTCTGAAACATTCCATTTCAAAAAAATCTGTATATATATGTATATATGTGTGTGTGTGTGTGTGTGTGTGTGTGTGTGTGTGTGTGTGTGTGTGTGTGTGTGTGTGTGTGTATACATATATAAATAAATATATATAAATTTTATTAAATGATTTGGGGTATTCCTTGTAGGAAACTTTTTTTTTATTTTTAGATAAAATGGTGAATCACTATACAGCAAAATTTTGTAACAGAGAAATTTAATTTTTTTTTATGATATTGGTTTGGGCTAGGGGTTGAAACCCCCCAGTCACACCCAGGGGTGCGCTGCTATGAGAAGCACTCTCCACACATATGTGTGAGGGAGTGCTATCCACAGATAGTGCTACCTTCTTGGGAAGCCGACACAGCTAGGGTTGTGTCCCTGCATCTACACATATACACGTTTCTTTTATTCTATTTTCAATTTTTGTTTATTTTAAATATATATATATGGTATATATATTGTATATAGTATACATTTATATTATATATAATATATATGAATATAATGATTTATATTTGGAAATGTATTTCTTTAAATTAAATCATTAGAGGTAGGAGGAAATAATTTTTGAAGTAAATGGATTTTGTTTAAAATAAAGGAGGTACTTTTAATTTACAAATGATTTAATAAATAAAAAATATATTTTTATGTATGTATATATATATATATAATTACATTTAATTATATATATATATTAAATATATTTATTTAATGTTTGAATTTTACAATAAATATTTGTATGTATAATTTAATTGAAATAATTGATTTATTTTATTGAGGAAATTAAGTTAATTTTATGAGTACTTGTGGAAACTATAAGATGTACAATTATTTTTCTTCATTGTTAAATTGTATGTTGGAACTATATTTAAATGGTGCATTTTAAATATGCGAAAGTGATTGTATGGATTTCAGAAATCTGAATGATAGCATTTCTTTAATTGCTTGAAGTTGTATTTATAAAAGCACGTGTTTCTATAATTGTGTACTGGGGGGAGTATTTGATGTTGTGGAAAATATAAGTCTTCTAGAGTTGTAATTTGTGAAAAGGGGTTGTTGTAACTTTAGTTCATGTAACACCCTGCCGTGCGAACCCCAAAGGAACAAATAAAACCACAATTTTTTTAAAAAAAAGAACATAAGATTGTACTTAAGTATTCCAACATTACAATGTTCTAAGTTGCACAACTAAATCCCTTTGGGTACATGAGGTGACATTACTACACTAACCCATAACAAAGACAATAGATTAAACAATAATTAAATAATTATGTAAAACCATTCATTCTCACATCACCATTTAAAACATCCATTAACAATAACCACATTAATAAAAGTAATCTATATTAAGCCATATATGCAAAACACAAATGAATTAATCATAACGATAATATATATATATATATATATATATATATATATATATATATATATATATATATATATATATATCCCACAGATACAACATGACCTAATTAACAATTACAATGATAGTTCTCGAATGATTACATGGCCTAAATATACATTACAACAATATGATAGTACAACATAATGAACATATAACAAATTACATCAAGATCCTCCCAACACATGTGGGATTCGATACATCAATAAATAAATTACATCTGAAGTATGAAGATACATTTGGTACATAAGAACACTAGATCATTTGCACCTACAATACTCTGCAATGAAAGAAACAATTGCAACCAAAGGGAACCAAAGGGAACCCAATGAGGTGCGTAGCACGTTCCACCCAACCACCCCCATGCTGGGAGTTAACAAGGAAGGATCCCCGACCAAGCACATCAACAGTAACACAAGACTAACTCTAGACAAGATAACCGAACATCAAAAGACTAAACGACAATCATTCACCAATAGACATCACAACAAACCACTTTGAAACATAACAATAAATCACTTTCCAAAATTACAACATCAAGTCACAAAACACATCACCATGAAATATCAAATCACAATATCAAGGACTACTTCCAGAGGACTTCAATAAAAAAAAACAACTAGAATGTTAGAGGAGAGTGTCATCACATGGTTTCACATGGATTATCCAGATAACTTATCACAAGGTGTCGCCTCCATTTGTACATGGATTATCCAGACAACCTAGTTCAAGGTGCCGCCTCCATCTATGGTTCTCTCGACTGCCTATCTCAAGGTGTTGCTCCATAGGGTTACTCATGCAGAATCATTAACCTTTTGTGAATACAAGGCAACGATCTTGCCAACCACGACCTTCTCAGTCCCCTTTAGTCTATGACAGCACTAACAGGTGGACGAGGCATCACAATTATCTTGTTAATGTTTAATCCCCACCCATGGTTAATTACTTAGGTTATCACTGATTACTCTAACTCTATGTGGGTTACCCTGATAGCCCCTTTGTGCGTCGGCCCCCACCTAGAGCCACTCTCTCTAAACACTCAACACAAACTATCCAACATAGAAGGATTGTATCATAAGAAGTACTAAACCAATCAAATGGATCATCTGCGAGGCATAACCATCTCGCCCAAAATCATATGTATAACATTCACAAACGGTACGACCAAGTGTACATTAACATCACCATCAAAACCAACATATAAGAACAATCATCAAATTACAAGATCGAATATAATCACAGTATCCCCACCTCTGGAAGTTCTAAACAACAACTTAAGCTCTTATATTAGGATAGGCTAACTCTAGGGTTTTCCCGTAAGACATAAACCCGATCACAAGAAAATCACAATTGGATAAAATGAGTAAACTCGAGAGAAGGCAACTACATAAAAGAATGCCATGAACAAATCACATTGAACCATAAATTTCACCAAATTAATAGATCAATTAGTCGAGGAAATTCAATTTAATACAAAAAACACATACTTTATTTCTAATTTCCCAATTTAACTATAACATTACAAATTATGAAAATTATCTATTATTTCATACTCTCAACATTTATAACTTGTCAACATATATATATATATATATATATATATATATATATATATATATTTATTTATTTACACACACATATATATATACATATATACATATATATAATATATATAAATAAATATATATATATAACATATACTATAATCATCTATTTAAATCACATTATACAAATTAACCTAAAATATATACATATATATATATATATGTATATATTCACATTTATATAAAATATAAATCGAATTAAATGACACATAAATAAAATAACATAAAAATAATAATAAAAAAATGATTTTTTTTAAAAAACTTTTAAACAACCCTTAATAGCAGGGAGTACTGCAACCTCCCATAAGGGAGGTCGTAGCCCCCACTAGGTTGCGTACAACAGCCTACAACTGTTGTGCACAACCCAGTGGGTGCTACTGTGCAGTACGATGGGGGTCGGGGGTGGTACGGCCACTGCCGACCACTCCCCCCCCTCATAATTTATATATATATTTATTTTTTATATATTTTTTCAATTTCAGTTTCGAAAAAAAATGAAAACACATAATTTTAAAAAATATATATATATTTTTATATAACATATTTTATTCAAAATAAAATTTCAAAATTCGAACCCCACATATTGATTTGTATATTTTTATTTTATTTATAAAGAAAAGAATAGTATATATATATATATTATATATATATATACCCTCAAATACAAAGTATCATTTTTATTCTTTTCACATAATTTGGAAATCATATAGGTACACCAGATTTAAATATATACATTTAAATAACTCAAACAGAATAATAATATATGTGTAACTATTTTTGTTTATATATATATATATATATATATATATATATATATATAACAAAAGATCGAGAACAATAATATAACAACAGATTTTCCAATAAATCCAATATAGATCTAACATGAAAATTCGACTTTCAATCAAAAATGGTTTTTATTTCAAAATAATACATTTCACTACTAAACTATATTGAAGAATTTCAAAAAGGTTTTTACTAAAGTTTTCTATAGAAGATTCGAGAGTTTTAATACAAACAAGTTTTTGATCACATAACCACATTCAAAAGAAATAGAGGAATGGGTTTTCAAAATGCAGCAAACGAGATATTGCTTATAAAATAATAATAAATTAAAAGAAGAAAACCTGGAGTCCTTCGTTCGATGAAGAATCCCCTCTGTGGCTTTTCTCAGATTCCTGCCTTCAGCTCCCTTCTGAACCAATCCTTTCTTCAAAATAATTCTTTTACCCAGAAGCACAAACAAAACTATTTTTTATTTTCTTTTATAGCCCAAACAATAGAAAAAACCCTTCTGTGTGTGAAAAACTCTCATAATAAAAATAAATAAAAATCCATAAAGCTCTTCATCTTTTTCCTAAAAAATCCTCCTCACTCATTGGTCCTTTTCCTACTTTTAAAAGCACACACTTATCTACAATTTTAATTAAAATTTAATTATTTTCTCAAGATCTTATCCACACAAGATTTTCTAATTTAATATTAAGAAAAAGATAATATTTAATTATCATCATGAATATTTATTTAATTTAATTACTTACACTCTTAATTAATTAAATAACTTTTTAATTTACAATATATTTGAAATTCAACATTTAACTAACCCACAATTAAATCAAGTAACAAGACAACATTAATTAATCTTATAAAATAAGATTAATTAAATAAACACTAACCATAAATAACATAAATACTTAACAATTAAACTACACCAAGACAAGGACAAAACCTCAATCATGACACAACAAAACTCGAACCAGGATGACAGACTTGGGACGGGGATACTTCTAAATCACTCCCTTTTTCAACATTGTACCCATTGGGTTATTTTAATGCTCACCGTATCTTGTCAAAATAGGTGGAATCGAGACTTAATTACTGCAAATCCTGCATACCAATAAACGTCAAGTAACATATGTATATAATCAAAAAAATGATATCGTGAGAAGGAATTGCAACGTAGCAGGGCACTCGTGAACGAGTGGTGCTACATTGTCCTCTCACCTAAGCTCTTCTAACAAATACAACATTAGATGTAAAGTAACAATTCTAACTAACAGATCACATCATAAACTATTTATTAAACCACTACATCACAATGTATTAGTGAACCCAAATTAACTATCATAGAGTCACAATATTGACATATATATAATATTAAGGAAAAACCATTGCATAATCAAATAATCTAAACACCACATAAAGTATCATAATTCATAATAATAATATCAATTCTAGCAATCAACTAAACTATGCATCCACACACACCAAGCCGATGAACTAGTCACCATCACAAACCAGTATCACACTAACACACAAAAGTAACAAGTAGTAGCAAAGAGTATCAACAACATGGGGGTATTACAGTTCACCCTTTGAGTTTTCTTGGGTAGTGCATGTATTGGGATTCAGTGTTGGACATCCTTAGGGATGCGTTATCTCTTGTGTTATATTATTATCAGTTTGTGCACTGTCTACCCTTGGCATGTAGTTTGAGTTATGTGTTGTCAATAGGGGAGTGGCTTTCAGTGAGGGCCAGGACATGAAGTGGTCCGAGGACAACTCGTGTGGGAGTCAGTGTAATGCCCCACCATGCAACCCTAGAGGAAGTTGCAATTTACTACTCAAACGTACTATTTTTTTTGTTTAAGTACAAATAACATGCAAGATCACTATCCATTGCCAACAACCTCTAGGGTTACGAGACTGAGATTACTTTAAAACCCAAACAAGAAACATGAATTAAAACATAACATTTAATTATATAACAAATTAATTACACATCCATTCCATACATGAAAAAAATTACGACAAAGGCATAAAAGATACCACATGATTCCAAAAATATACCTTACAATAAGATTACAACACTCATTCCCCGAATGAGGTAATTCCAATAAATAAGGTTACAAATTACATCCTCCACCTCGATACAAATGAGGGGTAAGAAATTACAATAATAACTTAAAGGAATGAAACAAGAAAGAACTGGATCCCACGAGCTCTCCAACAGGAAACCTCATCCACACGAACAAGAAGACGACCCAATAGATTAAGGTGCACGTTCCACTCAACCATGTGATACCCGAAGGCTCACCCCCCGTGCTAGGAGATAGTAACCAGGAATTCTAGACAAGACCATCCACCTCTAGAAACGTGATAACTCACACTGACCCAACCAATCACATGAACCATACAACCATAAGGATAACACAAGTACAACTCCAACAATCACTGACATAGGTCACATTGCTTCCAGAAATAAAATAGATCGATAATGATAAGAAGACTATACACATAAAACCAAATACCAACTACTGTCGTAGAAAGAGTGTCATCACATAGCTCGACATGGGATCTCCTATGGGAATATTCCTAGGCTTCGACCCCCACTATGGGTTATCCTGGTGGCCTCTACCAAATCCTAGCACCCATACTCACTCATGCGGAATCAAATACTTTTCGTAAGGACAAGATAGATGACCTTGCCATTCCAGGCCTTCCCGTCTCATCCCAAGTCTATACAAGCCCTTGTGTCCATGAGCGAGGGTCAATTATCTTAATTAATGAGAAAAACTACCTAACTTCTAAGTACATTAATTTAGTTATCACTTGATTAAACCACTTTTGAAGGTTTCCCAGTTTACCTCTTTGGGCTCTGGCCCCTAACAGAAGCCACTCTTCTACTTGACAACATACCAACCAAAACCAATCACCAAGGGAAACCCAAGTACATACCAATATGATAAAATCACTCCAACATCACTGGAGACAACAAAAGTCAAAACTCTCTCCAAACACTAGAGGCAACAAAGGTCAAAAATCTCTCCAAACACTGGAGGCAACAAAGGTCAAAACCCTCTCCAAACACTGTAGGCAACAAAGGTCAAAACCCTCTCCAAACACTGGAGGCAACAAAACACATAACCCACTCCTTCCAAAGGAGGCACAAACCACATAAACCACTTTTAATCCAAGGATACACAAACCATCCCCGTTCGTGAAAAAAGGGTAAAACAACAGGATAAAACTATATGCCCTACCCAAGGCAATACAACGGTTGACTAACATAATACAACAACCCCAAAAGTTAAACCCCTTCTGGAAGACTTAACAACCCTTCAAAACAAATTCCCCAAAGCGAAAAAAGATGAAGAAGTGAACATTCAAGAAGAGCAATCAAACATGAATTAAATCTATATTCGGGTTTCCTAAACCCACTTCCTTCATTAATATTCAGTAATTTATTGCCTTAATAACACTAATTTAATAACGACTCTTTTTAGACAAAAGATGAAATCTAAACCAAATATTAAATTCCCTAATTACTTTTAAATAATAATAAGATAAACATTTACTTCTTCGATTTACAACATATTTTAAAATAACTATTTCCTTTAAAAAACATTCCCTTATTAAATAACTACTCACACATTTGAACAGCTATAATGAATTTTAAATCTAAAGGTTTACTTCGGTTTCCTATTAACATTTAAATATACTAAAAACCCATTTCCCAATTAAAATCATTTCATTATAAAAATAGCTACCTGGACATAACATAATAGTCATAAAATTGCTCTAAGCAAGGTCGATACATAATTCAACTCTAGATGGATGACAACATTCAGGTATTAAAAGATGTCGCATAATGTGATTACATAGAGTTTATCTCTTCACTACACATAATGGTTAAAATCAATTGTTTTACAGTAAAATCATTTTAAAATCAATATTTGGACATATACATCTCTATTAATTAAATATTCATTAAAATAAGAACACCGTATCTATACAAATTTAAAATTCATTTCTCACGTTTAAATATTATCTCTTTAATCCTATGCACATTTTCCAACTTCCTTAATTAAACAAAGGATCAAAATCCATTTTCTAAAAAAAACCATCACTTTCTTACAAAATCGGTCTTTGCATCATTAAATAAAACATCCCTCTTATAATCAATATATATTTAAATAAATATATATTAAACATATATACAATTATCTACTCAATGTATATACAATTATATGTATATATGCTAAAATACATAAATATTATTTAAATATATTTAAATAAAAAAAGCAATTTAAATTTCAACTCATTTAAATTAAATCCCATTTTGCTAATTAAACACACAAGGAAAATACCCATATATATATATATTGTATATATTAAAATAATATATAATATATATACACATATTTTAAAATTTATTAAAAAAACAATTAATATAAATAAATAAATATATATATATAATTATATGATATATTATATATATTGATGAGGGCGTAGCCCAAGACTTAGAAAATAACCCACAAACAAGAGAATAATTTTTTGATTTAGAAAATGGAGCTTCTTACATGCAGAGGATCTCAAATCCCCAAGTTCTACAACACATGCAAGTTACAGAAAGCTACAGAATCACCCATTCGCAATATGCGAGCTTGTCCCCAAAAAGTTACCCAAAAATTAGAAACCCGCCCATAAATAGAACTCCTCTTTAGTTTGGAGCCAAAACAACATTCAAATTTGAGTTTAGGCAATTTGGCACCGAAAAATTACAACTTGAAGTTCAAATTTCAAAACAACATTTGCAATTGTATCTTCTAGAAAGTGCGCCAACTTTCTGGGGCCATAACTTTTGATCCGGGACTCCGATTCGCGAACCATTTGAACCGTTGGAAAGGTCTCGAAGTCAATAACGTACTCAAAATTTTCTATGCTGATTTTAGCAAGTTTCGGGGCCATTCCAGGAACTCTAAGTGCCTCAAATCTAGGAAACTAAAACTACAATATCTTTCAACCCAGGAATAGAAAATAAAAAACTATAAATTGAGAATTTCATTATGATGAAAAGGGTATTCAAAAATGTAAAAAATCTAAAAATTGAAAAACTTAAAATTTAACTATTTTTGGGTGATGGAAGATTGCCCTTACACCACTGGATGCTCCTGCATCATATATATATTATAAATAATATATATAATATAATATATTATATTATATATATATATATATAATTTATAAATAAAATTTAACTTTTAAAAGGGTATGAAACCCCACGCATAAAGTAGGGGAGCCCTGCTGTGGGAGGTTGTTGCACAGCCTTCCTCATAGGGGATGGCTGTGTAGGAAGCGGCGCTGCCTCCACATTCGCCTCCCTATGGGGTGGCTGTGGGAGTAGCCCCCTCCACAGTATAAAATGCATTTTTTTTAATGCATTTCTTTTTTTTTATTTAAAACAAAAAAACACCCCCCTATATCTGGTAATTTTCTAGAATAGGAACTTTCACAAGCCATTTCCCATAAAACAATTTAAGATTTCATATACAAAATACATATGTATTACCATATATATATATATGTATATACCAACAGAATATAAATATATACACAAAAAAATTATCATTTTACAGCCAAACTGTGCAACTGCACAATAAAATTTTGCAATAAAACAATAAATTTGTCAACAAAATAGCAGGGTTTAAATTTCAGTTTGATATAAGATTGTCTTTTGGTTTTTTTTTTCTTTCAATTTCTCATTGTGTGATGCTGTTTTGGTTTTATTTCCTAAATCCAACAGCAATTTGCAAGATTTGAAATTATTTTACATGGGTTTTTCTTTGAATCTAAATAGCATTTCCAAATTTAAACTCTTTCAAAATGAAACAAGAAAAAAAGAAAACAAAGAAGAACCTGGTGTCTTCTCCCAAAGCTTGAAAACTTGACAATGGTGATTCCAAATCTTTTCTTGAAAATCCAAATCCAGCCACAGCAAAACTCTCCACCAAAAATAAAAAATTCCCAATAATGTGAAATGGAAAAAGCTCAAATAGAGTTTTTCACAAATTTTCGTCAAACCCCTAAAATATCCTACCCACTAAATTTATTGAACATTTGGAGGATATTTCCTTTTTAAAAAATTTTAAAACAATTTACTTTCAAAATGATATTTCATGCATTTCAAAATTTCATTTAAAACCAAGAATTTCAAAGTTGTAAAGAATATATTTCATCCAAAATTTCAAAAAGTGAAATTTAAAACACATTTCTATTTTTATTATCATTTAACTTTAAATATCTAACATGATTTCCATTTCCATTTTAAATTTGAATCTTAATATACAATAATGCTAAAACAACCATTTCATTTAATTTATCACCACTAACCTAGTTAATCAATAAACTAAAAATGATTTTATTAATTAAATCAAAATAATTAATGAAATAAATAACATTTCAACATTGAAACTAGATATGTTAAATCATCATTTTAACCATACCCACCATTTAATAGCCTTTAAAAAAAATGAAATTAAATAATTAACCAAGGAGGACTAAACCAATTTAAAACAACTAAACCCGACGACAACTCAACGACACGCTATGACTAGGGTGACGACTTGGCACAAAAAACTTAGCTACCATCTCCCAATCAATTACCATTGGTCAATGGACATGCTCAAACCTGTGAAATCAAGTGGAGTCAATGTCCTGTACCTGTCAACCTGCGAACAAAGAGCATATCGAACGTGCATATATATGATATAATAAAACACAGTTGCATATATATGATATAATAAAACACACCATGAAGGGAAATCTCAGAATTGTAGGGCACTCGCAAGCAAGTGATACAATCCCGTCCCCTTCACCAATACACTCATCATAGACTGACAGTTCCATCATAAGCAAATATCTCATGCAATAACATGTTACAATAACTAATCATCCTTACACCAATTTAAAACATGTCAAATAAAGCATCAGATAAGATACATCACATCACACCAATAAACTATCGCTCTATAATTATTGATCAAATTGCACACACATGATATAGCATCTCAATAACCAAAAAGCACATCAAAGCAAACAAGGACACACTGTCCAGCCAGAACGCAAAATAGAGGGGTATTATAGTCAGTATAATCAAGTGGGAATTAAATAATCTATTAGCTTAACACATATAATAGGATATTTAGCCTTGCTCATTGGCTCAAGGGATTGTATGAGACTTGAGATGAGTCAGGTTGTAACGTCCCATCGTGCGAACCCCAAAGGACAAATAAACAATAATCACAGCAATTTTTTTTTTTTAAAAAGTAAACATAACATATATGTAATACACATTAAGTCATGACATGAATTTCATTTAAGTAGATTCATTAGCACATACATCCCTTGGGGTACACGAGGAGTCATTACGAGACTGAGATCCACACAACGACAATAAGAATAAAATCCAAAGATATAATCCATAACAAAGTAAACATTAACAAATGTAGCACATACATGAAGATTCATTGATAAGAAACCATCTTTGTACATAAATACAACATATGCATAATTAACTTAACACATTGAATAACAATTACCACGGCCAATATCCACACTGAGTTTAACATTACATTACAGCACAATCCTCAAGAGGTACAATGATACAAAAGTGTTTCCAATATGCACAGAAACCATACAACAAGAATCATGATTCAAATGAATAGATGAAAACTGGCTCCATGACGGACACAACTCTGGAGTCGCTGCAACAGCACCAATCCGCACCTCTCGATCCTCAACTGGGGACCCAATGGGGTGCTTAGCATGTTCCACCTGACCATGTGAGTTCGAAGACCCACCCCCCGTGCTAGGAGCTAACAAGAAAGAGTCTTCAACCAAGAACATCCAAACACGGAACCACAAGACTCAACAACATACAAAAGTATCATAAAACTCAAGGATTACAAGAGTCAATATAATAACTTAAAGTCACAAATCCCAACACATAAATCAAAGCAATGACCAATAAACAAGTAACCAAAGAATGATCATGAAACACTTCCAAATCAAACTGAATTAATAAACATAATACAATTCAAATTACAAAACAGCACAATAACATCATATCACAGTACCATAAGAGTACAAGGTCATAAATCAAATATCAATGAGATCATACAAGACCACAATGTACACCAAAGATGTATCAAGGCAATACTCCATTTAAATCAATATAAGTCCAATCAACAACAATCTAAAACAACTCCCATAACGTACTTCCAGAGGAACACAATAAAGTAAAAACACCTGGGCAACTAGGGGAGAGTGTCATCGCATAGTCCTACATGGGTTATCCTGTGCTCTTCCTCCCAACTGGAGGCGTCGGCCCCCATCTATGGCTATCCTGTGCCCTTCCTCCCAACTGGAGGCGCCGGTCCATAGGGTGACTCATGCGGAGCCGTAGACCTCTCGTGAAGATGAGGTCACGACCTTGCCAACCACGGCCTTCTCAGCCTTCCATTAGTCTGTGAAAGCACTAATGAAGATGAGGCATCCATTTTTTGTTATCTTATAATGATATTACTACCCTGCCCTCCTAAGTTAATTATTAGGTTTTCACTTAATTACTAACTCTCTCGTGGGTTATCATGTACCCTTCCCCTTAAGCGGGGCACCGGCCCCCACGAGGAGCCACTCTCCCTAGAGACCCAACCACATAAAACCAAGAAACCAAGGGTTGTACAACATAACAAGAATATTACATCACAACTGAGGCACATGCGAGGCATTACCCATCTCGCTATAAATACATAATCAAAGTCTCAACAATTCCCGTACAACCCTTTTCAAAATCATGAAACCAAAACACTTGCCACATCAAGGGCACAAAAAGAGAGAGAACATCAATTATCAATCATCTCAAGCCTCTGGAAGCCAAAAAAATGAAAAACCCACAAACGAGGGTAAAGCGAAGCATCAAGTGTTTTTCTCCAATAATTCCAACACAAGGATAAAATTTTCTCAAATATGAGAGTAACTCAAAAGCCAGAAAAAGGGAAGATTCATCAAGACCCAACCACAAGCAACAATGGTGTCACCTCAAATAGGGAAACGCAAAAGAAAATCAACCTTTAAACAAAATCACATAATAAAACCAAAAGCTGTAATACCCCTCCTTTTTGTACTCTGATAATTAGGCAATTTTTTCCTATGTTATGCTTTGATCGTGTTAACATATGAATTAATGATGCTTTATGCTTTGATTATGTTAATAAGGTTAGCTTTGTCAGTTAGTGATATTGTATTGGTGAAGGGGACGGGGTTGTATCACTCGCTTGCGAGTGCCCTACGATTCTGAGATTTCCTCTTCACGGTGTGTCTGATCATATTATGTATATATGCACGTTCGACATGCTCTTGGTTGCAGGTTGGCAGGTACATGACATCGACTCCACCTGGTTTCCAGGTTTGAGCGTGTCCATTGACCAACGGAAATTATTTGGGAGATAGTAGCTAGGGTTTCCGAACCAGGTCGTCACCCTAGTCGTAGCGTGTTGTTGGTTTGTCGTTGGGGCCAGTTGTTTTACCTTGGTCAGTTCTCCTTGGATGTTTATTTAATTTCAAGTTAAAGTTTATGGAATGTCTTGCGTAGTTGATTAATGATTAAATGTGTTTAGTTGCAAGCAAAAAGTGATTAAATAGCTTTTGGGAAATTTAAATGATGAATGTTTTGTCTTTTGGAATTGTTGAAAAATTAGTGATTAGTTAATTAATTTGATTGAATTTAATAAAATAATCTAATTTCGAATTAGACTTATTTTATTGATAATTTGAATTAATTGTGGGAATTAATTAAATTACCCTATGAATTAAAGTGTTAAAAGTTTTATATGCTTTTGTTGAAAGAAAATGTTAAAATGTTTTGAATTCAAATTGGAAATAGAAAATGGTTTAAAGTTATTAAAAATTCAAATAATTTCTTATGCAAGACTTTGGGGTAGAAAAGATATTTTCTGAATTAGTTGACTTTTTGGCAAAAAGATATTTGTGTTTGGAAATTGAAATTGAAATTTGAATTTGTGTTCAATTTAAATTGTTATTGAGTTTGAATTTGGAAGTGAAATTGCATTAGGATTGAAATTCAATTAGAATTGGAATTAGAAATTAGAAAGTGAATTTGAATGTGAATTTGGGAAGTTGAAAAGAAAATGATATATTGGATTTAGGGTTTTTCTTTCAACCTCTCCATGGAATTCTTGGTTTTGAATGCTTTGGTGGAGAAGCTTGGAGGAGGAAAAAATGGTGGAGTTGAAGGATTGCTTGGAAATCTCCATGTGGAAGCTTGTAAGCTTTGGAGAAAACATAAGGTTCTACATTTTTTTCTCCCTTCCTCTTCTTGCCCATTTTGGAATGATTGAAAACATAGTTTTAGATTCAATAAAAATGCATGGAAAAGCTTTCAAAATTGGTAAATGGTAGATAGTTTTGGTTTTGAAACCTAGCATGAAATTTAAACCAAGTCTTGGAAAGGAAGTCCAAGAAAACTCAATGTGTAATCTAGTTTTTGTAAACCCATTTGCTTATTTGAAATAAGTTCCATTTTCTTAGTGGGGTTGTGATTATTTTCATAATTTGGGTATGGAATCAAGTTTTGGGTATATATAATTGTGAATACAACCATATATAGCCATATATGGAAGTACCCACAAATATATATCCATATATATTTGTACCTTTTGAATTTTTTTAAATTTGGGTAAAACCCAAAAATAAAATGCACCCCCCTGTTTTTCATTCTGGTAAAAACGCAGGAATTTTTATTTTAATATAAAATGTTGTTTGGTGGTTGGGGAGGTCAACCCCCACCACCGCCGCCGCTGCGGCCACCGCCGCCCGCAGGGGAGGCGTCGGCTGTGTGAACACACAGCCACCGCCGCCCACGGGAGGTGGGCTGTGTGTTTCCACACAGCCGTCGCCGCCCGGCGGGGGGCGGGCTGTGTGCTCCCACACAGCCACCGCCGCCCACGGGAGGCGGTGTTGTGTGTTGACACACAGCCACCGCCGCCCGGCGGGAGGCAGGGGCCGTGTGCCTCGAGCCGCGGCCCTTCTTCCTGTGCCTTCCTTAAAATTCAAAAATTACTTTTGTGATTTTAATTTAAAATTATTGTTAGTAAATTTTATTTTATATTATATTTTATATAATATTTTTTTTATAATTAAATATTATATAATATATATATATAAAATATAATATATTTAAAATATTTGGTAAATTAAAGGAAACTTGGGGTAAATTAAAATATGTTTTTTTTTATTATTTTATTGATTAAATCATAAGATTTGAAAAGGATGATTTGAAATATTAAAGTTATATGAGTTAATTCCTAACCAAATGGAATTCTTCTTGTTATATTCATTAAATTAATAGTTGGCTAAATTGATTAATTTTGTACATAAAGGTATTTTCATATCTTGAATATTTGTTAGTAGATAATCATGTCATTATGTTTTTTTTATTTAATTAATTGTATGGATTTCGTAATGGTATTTTATTCAATAGACGCGTTAAGGGGTGTCAAAATTTAAATACATTATGATGATTATCGTTATGCTTTTAGAGGCTAGAGTGGAGTTTGAAAAATTTAACGTCTTATTTGAAATATCGATTTTCGTTGATCGAATGTCCTTTATTGCAAGATGGATTTAGTGTCTTAACTTAATAGTTATTTATTAGAATACCTTGAGTTGAGTATGTGGTCATGAAACTTGGAGAGAACGGTTGATTTAAATTTTAACCAGATGATGTGCATTATTATCATGTTTTGGTTATGAATATGGTCATGAGACTTAGAGTAAGTGATTTGTTCTTTAAATATTTCAAGGTTGTGAAAAGAAATGGGATCACTTGATTAGATAGATGCAAGTTATGAATCTGTGTTTGAATGGATTTAAGAAATCCGAACATTAGCTTTCCCATGTGTCTGAAGTGTTTTCAAAGTTAATGGTTCGCCTTCGTTATTGTGGAATGAGAATGGATGTTTGTGAATCTTCCTGATATGGGTTCATTTATTTGTATGGGTGGTTATTCGTGAGTTTATATGATGGTTGACTGTAAGTCATTTCTTGTTGATCATGTAAGTCTTCCAGCAGTGTTTTCTTGAGATGATGTTATGCCTCTTATGTTTTGCTTTGGCTATCTTGGTTTATGTGTGAATTAAGCTCAAGTGGTTACCTGGTTCCTTGAACGGGTTTTGTGACCTTGTGATTCATGGTTGAGTCATGTTTCAGTTGGTATGTGGGTTTCATTATGTTAGCCAACCTTGTGTTAGCCTTGGGTGGTGCACGTTTTGGTTTCAGTTTTGGACATCCGTAGGGATGTGTTGCCTGTTGAGGTGTTTGGTTATTTGTGATATATGTTAGTGCATTGTCTACCCTTGGCATGTGGTTGAGTTATGTGTTGTCGATAGGGGAGTGGCTTTCAAACGAGCGCCGGACCCAAAGTGGTTCCAGAATAACTCGTGTGAAAGTTAGTTAATTAAGTGAAAATTAAAATAACTTACTAGGGAGAGAGTAGCTTTGAACATTAATAAGATAATTTAGCCTCGCTCATTGGCTCAAGGGCTAGTACGAGACTTGAGATGAGTCGGGAAGGCCTGGAATGGCAAGATCGTTATCTTGTCTTCTCGAAAGATAATCGATTCCGCTCTGGTGGGCATATGGCGTCGGGTTCATGAGAGGTTACCAGGATATCCCGAGAGGGGGGCCGGGACCTAGGAAGAACACCATTGGATAACCAATGCAGCCTTTGCGATGACACTCCTCCTATGACAGCAGTCGGTATGGTGTTGTACCGCTGGTTTTTATGTACAGTGATGGTACTCGATTTTGTACTCTAGAAGCATTGTAACCATTGTGTTGAGTAATGTGGGTTTTGTTCTTGTTTCAGTTCAGTGTGCTTGCTTATGTCTAGTGGTAGATGGTCTTCTCTAGGAAATCCTGGTTACTATCTCCTAGCACGGGGGAGTGGGGCCTTTGGGCTCCACGTGGTTGGGTGGCGTGCATTTCTTTTCCGTTGGTCCTTCTTCATGTTCGTGTGTTCGTGATTTCCAGCTGGAGAGCTCGTGGGAATTAGTTGCTTCTCATGCCTTGTTCTTTTTGTTCTTATTGTATTTTATTACCCCTCATTTGTTTCGAGGTGGAATTTGTAATTGAAATTATGAGTATTGGATTTACCTCATTCGGGGAATGAGTGATGTAACCTTATTTTTTAAATGTTAAATTGGAATCTTGAGGTATTTAATTATCCTTGTTGTAATTTATCTTGATTGGAATGTATGTTGTTCATTTCCTTAAGTGAGTAATGTTTCAGTTTATATAAATGTTATGTGATGTTGGGTTTTTAAGTAATCTTCGTCTCATGGCCTTAGAGGTTGTTGGCATTATGAATTCACCTTGCATGTTTCTTATACTTAAACAAAAAATAAAAAATAAAAAATTGGCACGTTTAAGTAGTGAATTGCAACTTCCTCTAGGGTTGCGTGGCGGGGCATTACACATGGTATCAGAGCCAAGGTTTAAACACTGGGAACTCTGGGATTATGTTGGACCCATTATGTTGTAAGTTGTGTAGGTGGATACTCTAGACACTATGAGCCCATTGTATTGGCCTAGTTGTTTTTCTCCTTCGTGTGGTTTTCCTTTTTGGGTCGAATTCTCTTGTTGCCCAGAAGTTGTCGTTAAGTGGTATAGGTCCAATGGTGCAGGAAACTAGTGGAAAGGATAGGATCCTCGATGTAGTGCGCAATGTACCGATATCCTTTCTATTGGAAGAATGCATTATGGATGATGTGTGTAGTGTGTGATTTTGATGTGTTGTGTGTGGTGGACGACAATCAGTTTTGTTGTTGTTTCCACCCTTGCATGTCTTTTGTTGAATGCGTTTGTGAGGGTTAGGCTCGCAAACCTACCAAGAAGTGTGTTTTGTTTTTTTTCCTTCTTGTTGCATTGCTCTTTCGTTGTGTAAAGGGCTGAGACCCTTGGGTGGATTCTTGAGTGTGGTTGTAGTGTGTTTGTTGGGTGTATTCCCAAGTGCTTGGTATGGCAAGATAGACATAGATCTCTTTCCTTGAGTGCCTTAGTATGGCGTTTGTATCTTATGAGAAAATGTTTATGTATTGATGAAGGTGTGTTTCCTAGATCAAACCTTGGGTGAAGGACTTAAGTCCCCAAGTTGCATTCATAATCATGGAAAATGTATAATATGAATAGAAAACCATTTTGTAGTATGTAAAAGTATAGAGAAATAAAAGTTTAGTGAAACAGTTGCATGTTAAAAATAAATGCAATATAGGTGCATATGTTGGTGAGGCTTATAGTCCCCAGCTTTGTTGTAAAGTTTTAAGAAATCATGTTGATGATTAGATTATTATACCTATATTCAAAGTGCAAAATGTCGAACGAATGTTGAAGTGATAATGCTTCATATCTTGTCTGGAGTAAACTTGTAATGATATTGATTTATATGTGATTTTATGGAGTTTGTGATAGGGGAGATTGCAGGCTTCCAGGAGTAAGCCTGACCCTAGGGGGGGAGGATGTAACAACCCTCCTTTTTGTACTCTGATAATTAGGCAATGTTTTCCTATGTTATGCTTTGATCGTGTTAACATATGAATTAATGATGCTTTATGCTTTGATTATGTTAATAATGTTAGCTTTGTCAGTTGGTGATATTGTATTGGTGAAGGAGACGGGGTTGTATCACTCGCTTGCGAGTGCCCTACGATTCTGAGATTTCCTCTTCACGGTGTGTCTGATCATATTATGTATATATTCACGTTCGACATGCTCTTGGTTGCAGGTTGGCAGGTACATGACATCGACTCCACCTGGTTTCCAGGTT
This sequence comes from Sequoia sempervirens, assembly GCA_007258455.2. Lineage (NCBI taxonomy): Eukaryota > Viridiplantae > Streptophyta > Pinopsida > Cupressales > Cupressaceae > Sequoia > Sequoia sempervirens. The sequence continues at coordinate 186,039 of VDFB02046911.1, read as the reverse complement.
TGAGCGTGTCCATTGACCAACAAAAATTATTTGGGAGATAGTAGCTAGGGTTTTCGAACCAGGTCATCACCCTAGTCGTAGCGTGTTGTTGGTTTGTCGTTGGGGCCAGTTGTTTTACCTTGGTCAGTTCTCGTTGGATGTTTATTTAATTTCAAGTTAAAGTTTATGGAATGTCTTGCGTAGTTGATTAATGATTAAATGTGTTTAGTTGCAAGCAAAAAGTGATTAAATAGCTTTTGGGAAATTTAAATGATGAATGTTTTGTCTTTTGGAATTGTTGAAAAATTAGTGATTAGTTAATTAATTTGATTGAATTTAATAAAATAATCTAATTTCGAATTAGACTTATTTTATTGATAATTTGAATTAATTGTGGGAATTAATTAAATTACCCTATGAATTAAAGTGTTAAAAGTTTTAAATGCTTTTGTTGAAAGAAAATGTTAAAATGTTTTGAATTCAAATTGGAAATAGAAAATGGTTTAAAGTTATTAAAAATTCAAATAATTTCTTATGCAAGACTTTGGGGTAGAAAGATATTTTCTGAATTAGTTGACTTTTTGGCAAAAAGATATTTGTGTTTGAAAAATTGAAATTTGAATTTGTGTTCAATTTAATTTGTTATTGAGTTTGAATTTGGAAGTGAAATTGCATTAGGATTGAAATTCAATTAGAATTGGAATTAGAAATTAGAAAGTGAATTTGAATGTGAATTTGGGAAGTTGAAAAGAAAATGATATATTGGATTTAGGGTTTTTCTTTCAACCTCTCCATGGAATTCTTGGTTTTGAATGCTTTGGTGGAGAAGCTTGGAGGAGGCAAAAATGGTGGAGTTGAAGGATTGCTTGGAAATCTCCATGTGGAAGCTTGTAAGCTTTGGAGAAAACATAAGGTTCTACATTTTTTTCTCCCTTCCTCTTCTTGCCCATTTTGGAATGATTGAAAACATAGTTTTAGATTCAATAAAAATGCATGGAAAAGCTTTCAAAATTGGTAAATGGTAGATAGTTTTGGTTTTGAAACCTAGCATGAAATTTAAACCAAGTCTTGGAAAGGAAGTCCAAGAAAACTCAATGTGTAATCTAGTTTTTGTAAACCCATTTGCTTATTTGAAATAAGTTCCATTTTCTTAGTGGGGTTGTGATTATTTTCATAATTTGGGTATGGAATCAAATTTTGGGTATATATAATTGTGAATACAACCATATATAGCCATATATGGAAGTACCCACAAATATATATCCATATATATTTGTACCTTTTGAATTTTTTTAAAATCTGGGTAAAACCCAAAAAATAACATGCACCCCCCTGTTTTTCATTCTGGTAAAAACGCAGGAATTTTTATTTTAATATAAAATGTTGTTTGGTGGTTGGGGAGGTCAACCCCCACCACCGCCGCCGCTGCGGCCACCGCCGCCCGCAGGGGAGGCGTCGGCTGTGTGAACACACAGCCACCGCCGCCCACGGGAGGTGGGCTGTGTGTTTCCACACAGCCGTCGCCGCCCGGCGGGGGGCGGGCTGTGTGCTCCCACACAGCCACCGCCGCCCACGGGAGGCGGTGTTGTGTGTTGACACACAGCCACCGCCGCCCGGCGGGAGGCAGGGGCCGTGTGCCTCGAGCCGCGGCCCTTCTTCCTGTGCCTTCCTTAAAATTCAAAAATTACTTTTGTGATTTTAATTTAAAATTATTGTTAGTAAATTTTATTTTATATTATATTTTATATAATATTTTTTTTATAATTAAATATTATATAATATATATATATAAAATATAATATATTTAAAATATTTGGTAAATTAAAGGAAACTTGGGGTAAATTAAAATATGTTTTTTTTTATTATTTTATTGATTAAATCATAAGATTTGAAAAGGATGATTTGAAATATTAAAGTTATATGAGTTAATTCCTAACCAAATGGAATTCTTCTTGTTATATTCATTAAATTAATAGTTGGCTAAATTGATTAATTTTGTACATAAAGGTATTTTCATATCTTGAATATTTGTTAGTAGATAATCATGTCATTATGTTTTTTTTATTTAATTAATTGTATGGATTTCGTAATGGTATTTTATTCAATAGACGCGTTAAGGGGTGTCAAAATTTAAATACATTATGATGATTATCGTTATGCTTTTAGAGGCTAGAGTGGAGTTTGAAAAATTTAACGTCTTATTTGAAATATCGATTTTCGTTGATCGAATGTCCTTTATTGCAAGATGGATTTAGTGTCTTAACTTAATAGTTATTTATTAGAATACCTTGAGTTGAGTATGTGGTCATGAAACTTGGAGAGAACGGTTGATTTAAATTTTAACCAGATGATGTGCATTATTATCATGTTTTGGTTATGAATATGGTCATGAGACTTAGAGTAAGTGATTTGTTCTTTAAATATTTCAAGGTTGTGAAAAGAAATGGGATCACTTGATTAGATAGATGCAAGTTATGAATCTGTGTTTGAATGGATTTAAGAAATCCGAACATTAGCTTTCCCAAGTGTCTGAAGTGTTTTCAAAGTTAATGGTTTGCCTTCGTTATTGTGGAATGAGAATGGATGTTTGTGAATCTTCCTGATATGGGTTCATTTATTTGTATGGGTGGTTATTCGTGAGTTTATATGATGGTTGACTGTAAGTCATTTCTTGTTGATCATGTAAGTCTTCCAGCAGTGTTTCTTGAGATGATGTTATGCCTCTTATGTTTTGCTTTGGCTATCTTAGTTTATGTGTGAGTTAAGCTCAAGCGGTTACCTGGTTCCTTGAACGGGTTTTGTGACCTTGTGATTCATGGTTGAGTCGTGTTTCAGTTGGCACGTGGGTTTCATTATGTAGTCAACCTTGTGTTAGCCTTGGGTAGTGCACTTTTTGGTTTCAGTTTTGGCATCCGTAGTGATGTGTTGCCTGTTGAGGTGTTGGTTATTTGTGATATATGTTAGTGCATTGTCTACCCTTAGCATGTGGTTGAGTTTTGTGTTGTCGGTAGGGGAGTGGCTTTCAAACGAGCGCCGGGCCCAAAGTGGTTCTAGGATAACTCGTGTGAAAGTTAGTTAATTAAGTGAAAATTAAAATAACTTACTAGGGAGAGAGTAGCTTGAACATTAATAAGATAATTTAGCCTCGCTCATTGGCTCAAGGGCTTGCACGAGACTTGAGATGAGTCGGGAAGGCCTGGAATGGCAAGATCGTTATCTTGTCTTCACCGAGATGTCGATTCCGCTCTGGTGGGCATATGGTGCCAGGTTCGTGAGAGGTTACCAGGATATCCCGAGAGGGGAGCCGGGACCTAGGAAGAACACCATTGGATAACCAATGCAGCCTTTGTGATGACACTCCTCCTATGATAGCAATCGGTATGGTGTTGTACCGTGAGTTTATTTTGTACAGTGATGGTACTCGATTTTGTACTCTGGAAGCATTGTAACCATTGTGTTAAGTAATGTGGGTTTTGTTCTTGTTTCAATTCAGTGTGCTT
>VDFB02046911.1:161292-182460 GCA_007258455.2 Sequoia sempervirens | reverse complement strand
ACTTCATGAAATTCATTTTTTTTAATCCAATAGTATGCAAAGCATAGAATGTGATGTATGTTTTGGATTCAAAAAATGTGATACCATTTGAAAGCTATAGATGTTTTTGAATCAACCTATCAATCAGGACTTTAGTCGTAATTCAAATAGAAAATAAATAATAATTATTTATTAAATTCAAAGTAAAGCATAATTTATATTGGTGGAAATATGTGAATCTCCTTTAAAACCCCTTTTTGTTTCATCAATTTTGGGTAAAAAAATGTCGTCAGCTACATACCCTACACATACCCACCATATCACCACTTTTTGGCCCATCATGATCCTGCACATACCCTTTTGACACATAGTTTCCCTCCATAGCCAATTTCCTTTTGGAACATCTAAACATATGTTTACTTTCCTTGACATGTTGGTAAGTTTATTTTGCACTTTCTACCAAATTATGTACTAACCAAGCCTTTGTTGGATTAGTTCGATTCACATTTTAGTTCCCAACTTGTAACCATCTTTCCAAGTGATTGTGTCCCAATTGTTGGTAACTATTTTATCATAACCTTAAACACTCTAAAGTTGCTTGGTTTCTTCTTTTTCCATCTTAATCAAAACTCCAAATTGACCTTGCTTATTCTAGTTGGTGGAATCATGTCAACTTTCAAAGGTTGCTTCTTTTCCTAACCATTTGGGTCTCTAACCTTCATTCTAAGGTATTAATCCTTCGTTGTTGGCTCTGATTATCATTGCAAGATTTTAACCCTGTACTAAATCAGGTTTGTTAAGGGTTATCCTGCTTCTTGGATACCTCTCTTGTTTTTTTTATTCAAAAAATATTGACTTTCTACTTTGACTAAGTTTCCAATTTATGCTATCTATTAGTTCTTTTCCAATAAAGCATAATCTTAGATTCATAGTATCCTTACTAAATCCACAATTTCTTGACTCTTCACATCTGCAAGTTGCTATCAATGAGGTAGTTTACTTCAATCCTTTCTATCCCTCATAGTCATTTAAATTATTTCGTAAGGTGAGGGTACTCATTGGTATTCCTCCATAACCTTCCTACCGTACATGGTTGCATAATCTTATGCAATCCAAAGGTGTATCCAAAAGAGTTATTGGTTTAAGATTTTTCAGTTCTCTAGGGACAATTATTTCCTAGTCCCAGAATTAAACAATTTTCCATAGGAAACTTCACTTCCCTTTTTATTTCCGCTTTGTTCTTTTTCTCTTGTCATCTTTGCATAAGAACTTTTCTACCATTATCTTTCGACAAGGTTTACACATCACTTACATAATGAGCTCATAAGTTCTAGAGTTGAACCTAGTAGCTTTGATACCACATGTAACATGCCCATGATTTGTTCTACCCAAAATTTTACTATGTTTTCACCTCAAGGAAATAAATTATGATGTCATCTTTTTAATATAGCTTTTTTTCTTTTCATATATAAGAATAATATACACATTTGAAATAAACATCATTCTAAAATTTCCCATTGAATTACAACAAAGTATTACAACTTTCCAAAGTATTGATAGCATATTACATAATTTCATGATAATATTTTCTCTTTTACAATCTTCCATAGAAATGGATACATAAATACCTACATAGCTTTCATGATCTAGATGGCACTAGGTATATGAATGGTCCAGGTGCCCTCCATCAAAACTTGGTTGGGAATTGATGAGGAGAAGCATCACTCAAGTGATTTTCTACCAACCATGGACTCCCCCCACACATCTACCACATATGGTAAGATGGCCCTCCCTTCGATGAAGAGATTGGTTTGGTAACCTCATAATAATAATATCCTTCCCTAAGCTTGGTGGTGTGTCCTATACATTTCTAGATCTATCACACAATGGCTACAATCGACACATATGAAATTCCCTACCTAGTACATAAGCTCAAATCACAATGAACTAATAGTGGCAACGTAGACTACTTTGGCCAAAGTATACATCACCCCTAATTTGACATGAATGTCACATTCTCATCCACCTTCCTAGCTTGATTTGTATTAACCATTCATAGCCTATGCATAGACTATCCACTTATGCCATGGAGTAATATGTATCGCCTCGCCACGTAACCCTAGAGGACAAAGAAAACACAACAAAAGCATAATTTTTTTTTGAAAGTGTAATTAATAACAAGTAAAGTGAACTACACTTAACACATACATCCTCTAAGGTACACGACAATGCTTACATTCGTATCCCATAACTTAAAAAAGTAAACTAATCCATAGCATTTAAATTCAAACTCCTGATATAAATAACATACATCCAAAGCAATAAACTCATCTCATAAGATACAAATTACATTAAAGAATCATCCATAGATTGCATTCATTCCATAAAGTAGTTACAAGACTCATTTTCAAAATGAGGAAGATCATACAATAATGTTCCAATAACAATGATACAAGAATACTGCTCGAATACAAATGAGGAGTAGTACATATACATAAGTATCCAACTAAACCAATAGTGTACAAGAGATGGTACAAGTAACTGGAACATGAGAGCTCTCCAATCTGGAAGATCCCGCCATCACGAGCATGAAATGGGAACCCAACAATGTAAGGTGCAAGTTCCACCCAACCAAGTGGTACCCGAAGGCCCACCCCCTGTGCTAGGAGATAGTAAAAGGGCTTCCTAGGAAAAACCAATAGCCCATAGACATAGGCAACACATAATAGTATACCATACAAGAAAAATACATACCTAAAGGTTACATTGCTTCCAAACTAAAATAATCAAGTATATCCACTGGACAATACAACAGTTGTCATAGGAGGAGTGTCATCACAAAGCTGCATGGGTTATCCTGGTAGATCTTCCTAGGCCTTGGCCCCCATCTTGGGTTATCTTGGTAGCCTCTCACGACCCCTGACCCAACATGTAAACCAATGAAAAATCAATTATCTTTCAAAGGGATAAGATAATGATCTTGTGATTCTAGGGCTTCTTGTCTCATCCCAAGTCTAAACAAGCCCTTGAGCCCATGAGCGAGGCACAATTAACAAGTTATATGATTTAAGCTACCCTTTCCCTTAATAAAATTGTTTAATTTCCACTGAATTAACTAACTCTCACATAAGTTACCCTAGCACCACTTTGTGCGCCGACCCCCATTGAGAGCCACTCCCCTATTGACAACACAAGGATCTAATCCACAAACCATGGGTAGACAAAGTGCACAAAAACCAATAATAAATATCAATCATAATGTAAGAGGCAACACATCCCATTCATATTAACCAGGTGTTTAAACTGAGTAACAACCAAGTGCACTACCCATGGGAAATCAAAGGGATGAACCATAAATCACAACCCCCTCATAAAATAACATCATCTAGAAGACTTACAAAATCACAACTAACATATTTCCGAACGTATGTGAATAGAAGAAATCATAATTCAATAAGCAATTCAGGTAGGAAATAAAACTTCCATTAGGATTTCCTAAATCCAATTTCCATTTCAATAAAACAGAATAATAATTTTTCCAAAATAAACTAACTTAACACAATTTCAATTACAAACAATAGAGAAATTAAATCTAAATAAAAATCAATTTCCTCTTTTGAAACATTTCATTTTAAAATATCTAACTTGTGCAATTACATGCACCTATTTTAATAAAATATCCATTTAAATATATACAATTATATATGTATATATAAATATAATTATATATACATAAATATATTATTTAATTATTTAAAAATAAATTACAATTTCCAAACAATAATAAAATATATATTTAAATATATATATACATATATAAATATATATGAATATATATTCACATATATATATATTAAAATTAAAAAAAAATGTATTAAAATCATAAGCGAAATTTATAAAGTATAGACGAAAGTTTAAAGGTTGCATATACTGCAGCGCTAGCCTGTATATAGTGTCGGTTCCCATAGATGGGCGCAGGTCTATGGAGGGTAGCACTGGGTTGTCTCCACAGTTCACCTCCCTATGGGGGAAGAAGTTGTGGGGATAGCCACAACCTCCCCCGAACCTATATTCAACCATTCAATTTTAACAAAACCTACAAATAAATAAAATTTGTCATACGAACATTTTCAATTCTGGATTTTTCAAAATGATTTCTACAGGGATTTTATAACTTATTAAAAATATACATAAATATATATATATATATATTTGAATATGTATATATATAATAATATATATATATATATATATATAGATTCATCAACATGAATGCTCCAGTTGGGCAATTTATTTTCACAAAAAGTTTTTCTATAGGAAGTATTTACAAAATTATACAAAGGTTTCAATTTTCCCAGCCAAATAAAACTAATTGGGAAAATAAAACAAAACAATAATCTTCTATAGGAAAATCCTTTCCCATACAAACAAGATTTTCTACAAATTTTGACATGAAAATTTTAAATCCATTCCTACAGAGATTTTCCAAATCTTCTATTGTTTTCTCTCTGGGTTTTCTATTGTTTAAAAATAATTTCCTATAGAGGCCCTCATATTTCACTATAAAATCTTTCTGCGTATTCTATTTTTAAAATCAATTTCTATAGAAGCTCTAAAATTTTCACAGATATTTTCCAAACATGACAATCTTTCAAATTTACAAATATATTAAAGCTTCTACACAAATAACATATTCTTCTTGTACAAACAATCTTTCCAATTTGCATAACAATAAAACTAATTTAAAGAACCTGTTTCAAGATGCTTGAGGAAATGATGTTTGAAGTAGAGCTTCACCTTCAAATTCCAATTTACCAAAGCTTCTTCCAAATTACCCACTTTTTCAAAAAGATGAAAAAAAAACTAGAGCCAAAAATTTCCCGAGAGCTTCTTCCCCAATTTTCAACAACCTCTCCAAATATCTTTTTCTCATTGCCGTGAAGTAGCCTCTTTCCTCTTTCAGTTAATGCAATTGTTCTCTTTGAGAATTAATTCCCAACAACAGTGTTTAATTTTTCTAACACATGTCACAAATAAAATATCTTTTCAACCAAATCACAAATATTTCCTCTAAGATAATTACAAGATATTTATGCATTTAATAATTCATAATTCACATATTAATTTCTAATTAAATTTAATCTAATTAATTTAATCACTTTATAAAATAAATTTAATCTCAAAGATTAAATCACTTTACAAAATAAATTTAATTTAATTAATTAAATCAAATATAAAACTTTTAACATCATTAATCAAAATTAATTAAATAATCACTAAAAACCATTATAAATATTAATTAACATTAATTTCCCACAAAAAATACCTTGCAAAATAAATAAACAAGGAAAATGTGGACAACATAACAACAAAGCATACTGAAACAAGGATTGATGACACTATGACTAGGGTTGTGGCTTGAAAAGGAAACCCTGTTACTATTTCCCAATCAACTATTTCATTGGGCAATGGACATGCTCAAACTTGTGAATCCAGGTGGAGTCGATGTCCTGTACCTGCAATCCTACAATAAAACATATGCCATATATGTATATAGATTATAAAAAATCACACCGTGAAGAGAAAATTGTGGAATCACAAGGCACTCACAAGCAAGTGATGCAATCTCGTTCCCTTCACCAATACAATGTCACATCAAAACTGACAAAACTAAAACATCAATTAACTATAGATGAGCATATATCAATTTATCAACTCAAATAATCAACTATGCTAACTAGCAAGCATGTCTTAATCAATAATCATCCATAGTGTACCATCACATCACAATATAAAAACCATCATCACTCCAATGTCAGCGATCAAACAACAACAACATAGTATCATGGTCTATCAAAGTAAAAGCACTGTCTGAAAATATAAGAAAATCAAAGGGGTGCTACATCCTCCCCCCCTAAGGATCAGGCTTACTCTTAGAAGCCTATGAAAAAATAGGGATAGAGCTCCCTCATCCTAGTAGCATCCTTCCAAGTAGCCGAGGTATCATCTCTAGGATCCCATTGGACCCTAACCTGCTCAATATCTTGACCCCTAAGGGAAAGTCTCCTATGCTGCATGATGACCACGGGCTCTAAAGCTAGCTGCTCATCCTCTACCTATAGGGAAGTCCAATCAAGGATGTGAGATATATCTAGGTGATAAGGCCTATGTGCTGAAACATGAAATACGTCGTGTATGCATGAGAGACTAGGCGACAAAGAAAGAAAGCACACTACTGGCCTAATCTTCTCAAGAATCTCAAATGGCTCAACAAAGTGAGGTGCAAGCTTAGATCCCTTTCCATATCAGATTGGACTCTTTTGCGAACACACTTGCAAAAAGACTCAGTCACCTACTGCAAACTGGCGATCCACTCGATGCACATCTACATATTTTTTCTACCTATCCTGTGCAGCAACCAAATGTTCCTTGATACGGATCACCTACTGCTCCATATATTGAAGCATCTCAGGATCCAATAGAACTCTATCCTCTCACTGATGCCAACTCAAAGGAGTCTGACATGGTCATCCATACAATGCCTAGAAAGGAGGCATACCAATTGAACTCTAATAATTGTTATTATAAGCAAACTCCACTAAATGGAGATAGTCCTCCCATCGTGTCTGCTGGTCTATCACATACATGCATAAGATATCCTCGAGGATCTGGTTGATCCTCTTCATTTTTCCATTTGTCTTAGGGTGATATGCTGAACTAAAGTTCAACTACGTCCCCATCGCATGCTGTAATGACGTCCAAAGAGCTGAGGTAAACACAAGATCCCTATCAAAAATGATCTAACAAGGAATACTGTGCATCCTAACTATATCTTCCATGAACAATTTAGCAACATACGAAGCATTATAGGATGAGCGAATAGGCAAGAAATGTGCTACCTTTGTCAACCTATTCACCATCACCATAATGGCATTGTGTCATCGTGAAGAATTGGGGTAACCCAACAATGAAATCCAATGAGATTATATCCCATTTCCATTCTAGCACCAAATGTGGCTAGAGAAGCCATGTCGGATGCTAGTGGTATCCTTCACTTGGTGACACTCCAAACACCTTGACACAAAGTCAGTGATATCTCGCTTCATACCTGCCCAGAAGTATAGTTGTCACAAATCGGCATGCATCTTCTTCACTCCTATATGAGATGAATAGGGTGCCCTATGTGCCTCTATCATCTCCAAGGTACAAATATCTCCAGAAGATTGAACATAAATGTGTCCCATGTGTCTCAACAAACTATCTGACTCTAGAGAATAACTTGAGAACTTGCCCTTAAGATTCCTGCCTATCTCTATCTCTGATCTCACCTCCTGATACCAACTATCTATAGGAAGTGTAGAAAGAATCTGACTCCTCAAATCCACACCAAGAGTCAACTCTAACAAAGTTCATGTCTCCATCTATTGAGAGTATCGACAACAACGTTCTCCTTCCCCTAGACGAACTTCACCTCGAAGTCATACTCACAAAGGAATTCCATCCATCACCTCTGCCTGGCATTTAGATTAGGTTGTGTAAAGATGTACTGTAAGCTCCGATGGTCACTATGCAACTCAAGGGTATGTGTAGGATCATGATGGGCCAAAAAGTGGTAATATGATGGGTATGTGGCTGATGACTATTTTCTTACCAAAAATTGATGAAAAGAAAAGGGTTTTTAAATGAGATTCTCAGCTTTCCACCAATATAAATTATGCTTTAGTTTGAATTTAATAAGTAATTATTATTCATTTTCTACTCCAATTATGACTAAATTCCTAATTGATAGATTGATTGAAAAACATCTATAGGTTTCAAATGGTATCACATTTTTTGAATCCAAAACATGTGTCACATTCTATGCTTCGCATAATATAGGATTAAAAATAAAAATTGAATTTCATGAAGTTTTGACCAAGTTAAGGTAACTTATTCAAATTTTTATGTCAAGTTTCCTAACTCTGATTTTTTTGAATTTTTTGCCACTTAAGGGCTTATTTTTTCCATGATAATCCTACACATACCCTCAAATATGTGCCCTAACAGGAAATGTCTCCATCTCATCAAAGCGTGTACTACCGTTACCAACCCAAGATCGTGAATGGAGTAATTCAACTCATGATCCTTGAGTTTGCATGACTTGTACACAATAACACAACCATTATACATCAAAACTGCTCCTAATCCCTCCAAAGATGTGTATGTACAAACAACAAAATCTCATGTAGGATTAGCTATCGCAAGAATCGGTGCACTGGTCAACCTTTCCTTTAGAGTCTAAAGTTTTGCCTCACATTGCTCTGACCAAAAAAATCTCTTCCCTTTTCTCTGAAGAGAAGTGATAAGATGTCCTATCCTAGAGAAATCCTGAACAAAACATCTGTAATAACCTGCTAATCCCAATGATTGCTTGGATCTTCGCAAAATCCATTGCAATACCCTTTCCTAATATCACATGCCCAAGGTACTTAACCTCAGTCTTAAAGAAATTGCATTTGGATAGGTTAGTGTACAATTGATTATCTCTCAAACATTGCAAAACCTACCTGAGATGCTCCTCTACTGTCCTGGAATAGATCAATATATCATCAAGGGATACTAATACAAATCTATTCAGATAAGTGTGCAAGACTTTGTTCATCAAGCTCATGAACACATATGGCACATTCATCAACCCAAATGGTACCACTGTAAACTCGTAGTGACCGTAATGTGTGCGAAACACCATCTTATGAATGTCAGATTCAAAAATACGTAGCTAATGATACCCTGACTTAAGATTGATTTTTGAAAAGACCATAGCACCCTTGATCTAATCAAACAAATCATCAATCCTAGGTAAGGGATATTAGTTCTTAATTTCACTTTATTCAGTTGACAGTAGTCTATGCACAGACAGAGAGAACCGTCCTTCAAAAAAATTATTGGTACTCCCCAAGGTGAAACACTAGGGCAGATGAAACCCTTCGCTACTAACTCCTCTAGCTGCAAGTGGAGCTCCTTAAGCTCCTGTGTAGTCATACAGTACGAAACTTGTGAAATAGGCTCAGAACCAGGTATAAGATCAGTCTTGAAATCAATGTCACGCTGAGGTGGCATCCCTGGAATATCATTGGGAAATACATCTGCATACTCTTAAAGTATAGGGTGGCTATCAAGAGAAACCTTCTCCTCACTATCACCTAACTCCAAGTCATCTACTGTCACTAAAAACAACTAGCATCCCTGATGTACACATCTTCTTAGCTACATAGCCGAGATCATCCTCAATGATATGGGTCTCTAGACTCCCACTATCTCAACGTCCCTACTAGATACATCAATGCATCAAATCGACTTGCGTCAACAGTCAATAATGGCCCTGTGAGCCTCAAGCCAATCCATCCCTAAGACGATGTCATATGACCCCAACAGTATAATGCAGAGGTCTATTATAGTGTGAAAGGATCCAATCTCCAATCTACAATCAGGTACTAGGGAATGTGCTACAACTTTAACATCAGAGGCCAATTCGACCTACCACTTAACATCTTGCTTTACTACCCTCAGTCTACAACATGCCACGATAGATGATGAAATAAAAGAATCTGATGCTCCTGAATCAAACAAAATGGTAACCCTGTTACCCTATAACATACTAGAAATCTCTACCATTGTGCCTTGGTGATCAGCCTGGCAGTTGTCAATCGCAGCAAATACTCAATGACCTCTACCTGCATCTCCAACAATTGGCTCTGACACTACTGGCCTCTGAGTATAACTTGATATGCCCTTATTGGGACACTATTGCGCTATGTGACCTTGTTGGCCACAAGGAAAACATCCTATACCCTTGCCGAATCCTCTACCTCCAAGAGGTGTGCTCAATTGTTGTACACTGCCCCTTATAGGTGGACTGTGTACTCTATGCTAACTGCTCATAATTGAAGCATTTGACATGCCTCCAATTCTTGTCACCTCCTGACTGATACTTGTCTCCCTATTTCGGCTGGAAATTATTTTGTTTCCCCTATGAATTTTGATGTTGACAACTCTGTGCAGGCACCTCTTATGTCCTAGGTGGTCCAGCTCCTTGAGACTGGCCACTACATGAACTAGGTCCTATAGTTGAAGCACTACCTATCTACACTCTAGTATGGCCACCCAATGCCATCGCCAAGTTCTCCTCCACTAGTCTAGCCTTCTCCTGTAACGCCCCACTGCACAAACCCCAAAGGAACAAATAAACACACAACAATTTTTTTTTTAAAGAACATATTAAATGTACTTAAGCATTCCAACATAACAATGTTCTAAGTTGCACCGCTAAATCCCTTGGGGTATACGAGGTGACATTACTACACTAACCCATAACAAAGATAATAGACTAAACAATAATTAAACAATTACGTAAAACCATTCATTCTCATAACACCATTTAAAACATCCATTAACAATAACCACATTAATAAAAGTAATTTATATTAAACCATATATGTAATACACAAATGAATTAATCATTAGATAATAAATATATATACATATCCCATAGATACAACATAACATAATCAATAATTACAAATCATAGTTTCTGAATGATTACATGGCCTGAACATACAATACAACAACATGATAGTACTACATGATGAACATATAAAAAAATTACATCAAGGTCTTCCCAACATACGTGGGAGACAATATATCAATAAATAAATTACATCTGAAGTATAAACATCCATCTGGTACATAAGAACACTGGAGCCACAACATCTGCCAAAACCCTACAATAAAAGAAACAACTACAACCAAAGGGAACCCAATGGGGTGCGAAGCATGTTCCATCCAACCACCCCCATGCTGAGAGTTAACAAGGAAGGATCCCCAACCAAGCACATCAACAGTAACACAAAACTAACTCCATACCAGATAACATAACATCAAAAGAACACATAGAAACTAAACCGCGATAAATCACCAAAAGACATAACAATAGACCACTTTCAAAACATAACATTAAATCACTTTACAGATGATACAACAATAACTCATTTAAACACATCATCAATAAGTCTCAAGACATAATATCAAAGGACTACTTCCAGAGGACTTCAATAAAATAACATAAATGGAATGTTAGAGGAGAGTGTCATCACATGGCTTAACATGGATTATCCAGACAACCTATCACAAGGTGTCACCTCCATCTCTACATGGATTATCCTGACAACCTAGTTAAGGTGCCACCTCCATCTATGGTTCTCCTGACAGCCTATCTCAAGGTGTCACTCCATAGGGTTACTCATGTGGAATTGTTAACCTTTCGCGAAGACAAGGCAACGATCTTGCCAACCACAACCTTCTCGGTCCCCTTTAGTATGTGATAGCACTAATAGGTGAACGAGGCATCACAATTATCTTATTAATGTTTAAACCCACTGACGATTAATTACTTAAATTATCACTAATTACTCTAACTCTAGCTGGGTTACCCTGACAGCCCCTTTGTGCGCCAACCCCCACTTAGAGCCACCCTCTCTAAACACCCAACACAAACTATCCAACACAAAAGGATTGTATCAACAAGAACACTGAACCAATCAACTGGGTCCTCTACGAGGCATAACCATCTCACCATAACATATGAAACATATCCACAAACAGTACAATCCAAGAGAAAACTAAATCATAACCATGATCAAAACATAGACCAAGCATCAAATATGAGATCACAATTACACATCAGTATTCCCGCCTCTGGAAGTCTTAACAACAACTAAAGTTCCTTTAACATGATACATTGACACTAGGGTTTTCCCGTGAGACATAACCCAATTAATGAAAATCAAATTAAATAAAATGAATAATCTCTCAAGTGAATAAAACATAGAACATCGCTAAACAAACTACAAGCACAATAAATTTCACCAACATCATAAATCAATAACTCAAGAAAGATCAATTAAATTCAAAACACACAAGATATTCCTAATTCACATAATAACACTATAACATTGCATCTCTTAATCTTTAACTAATCAATTTAATAATAATCACATAGCATATTCCCAATTTCCTCAATTAAACTATAATATAATAACTTGTAAAAATTATCATATTAAATTCTCATCTGCAATATATCCAACTGACTACACATATAAATGCAATTATATACCTATACTTATATATGCTTTTATGTGTTTTTATAAATATATAAAATTAAAAATAATCATTTTATGAAAACATTAAATAAATATCATGCTTTAAAATTATAAAATAAATAAATATATAATAAATATCATATTTTAAAATTATAATTTAAATACACACACACACGCACACACACACACACACACATATACCATCGAACTCAAAAAATGCATTAAAAGAAACAAATAACAATAAATAAAATAAAGCAAATTTTATTTGGCCCGGACCTCCACACAGTGTAGGTACACGTACCTCCCTGGAGGGGGGCCCATGACTATGCGCCACCAAACCCTTTTGTGCCAGTGGTGACTGCATATGTCCCTCATGGGGCCATTACTTACTCTTCGACCTCCACCCCACCCCAAAAAATTTTTTTTATTTTTAAATTAAATTTATTTTCTTTAATATAATTTTCACATGTATTTCGCTTACGAATAAATTTGAAATAATCACAATTAAAATGCATAATTATTTATTCAATACATAATATTTTGAAATTTGAACTATATAAAACTTTATATATATATGTGTGTGTGTGTGTGTGTATTTTAAAAGAATCGAATATATATATATATAGAGAGAGAGAGAGATTAAAAAAAAATCATATAAATAAATTGCTTTCCTAACAAACTCAATATAGATCTGGATATACAAATTTCAACTAATAAAATAATTTTCTTTTCAAAGAAATTATTTCCACCTCTAAGTTTTATTGAAGAAATCTTGAAGGTTTCACTATAATTTCCTACAGAGGATTCAAAGATTTAAAAAAAACAAATTTTCAATCACAAAACCACTTTCAAAAGAAGTAGAGGAATGGATTTTCAAACACAACAAACCAGATTTTACTTATAGAACAATAAAATAATAATAAATTAAAAGAATAAAACCTGGAATCCTTTGTTTGATGTAGAATCCCTTATGTAGCCTCTTCTCGATTTCTTGCCTGCAGCTCTCTTCTGAATCTGTCTTTTCTTCAAAAACAATTCTCTTTCCCTAGAAGAACAAACAAAAACTATTTTTATTTTCTCTTACAGCCCCAAAAACCAGAAAAAACTTCTGTATGTGAAAAACGCTCTCATAATAAAATAAATAAAAATCAATAAAGCTTTTCCATTTTTTTTCCTCAAAAATCCCCTTTTCTCATTGGTCCTTTTTCCATCTTTTAAAAGCACACACTTATCTACAATGTTTAATTAAAAATTAATTAATTCCACATGATATTATCCTCAACTTTATTTCTAATTTATTATCAAGAAACAAGATAATATATAATTATCATCTTCATTCTAATTTAAATTACTTTTTGGCACTTTAAATTATTTAAATAACTTTTTAACTACAATATATTTCAAATTCAACATTTAACTAACTCACAATTAATCAAAAATAACAAAACATTAATTAATCTTATAAAATAAGATTAATTAAATAAACACTAACCATAAATAAAATAAATACTCAACAATCAAACTCCACAACAACAAGGAAAAAACTCCAATCATGACACAAACAAACTCACAATAGGATGACGGACTTGGGACAGGGACACTTCCAAATCAACTCCTTTTTTTCAACATTTTACCCATTGGGATAATTTAATGCTCACCCTATCCTGCCGAAGCAGGTGGAATCGAGACTTATTCCTGCAAATCTTGCATACAAATAAATGTCAAGTAACACATATATATAATCGAAAACATGATGTCGTGAGAAGGAATTGTAGCGTAGCAGGGCACTCGTGAACAAGTGGTGCTACACTGTCCTCTCACCTAAGCTATACTAACAATTACAATATCAAATATGAAATAACATTCCTAAATTAACTGATCATATGATAACATGATTACTTATCTACTGCATCATAATATAATACTGAATCCAATTAACATCATCATAGAATCATAACATCAACATATATAATACTAGGGAAAAACCATTACATAATCAAATAATCCAAACACCACATAAAGTATCATAAATCAACATAATAATGTCAAATGTAGCAATCAACTAAACTACGCATCCGCACACACCAGGTCGGTGAATTAATCACCATCACAAATCAGTATCACACTAACATATAAAGGTAACAAATCGTAGCAAATAGTATCAACAACATGGGGGTATTACATCTCCACTGTTGTCTCCATGGTCTTAGGTTTGAAAACCCAAACACCACCATTGATCCAAGCATTTAACCCCCTAATGAAGTGTTTAACAAGCATGCCCTCATCATCACCAATGCCAACAAACTGCTTGAGCTCTTAAAATAAATGCTCATATTGTTCCACTGACATGGACATCTGTCATAGAGCATGAAACTCATCTCCATGATTCTATCACCAATGGTCAGAAAGGAATCTGGCTCTAAACCTCTCTATGAACATATCCCAAGACACATAATTAATGTCAATATAGAGGTTTTTCTCCTCCAATGTCCACCAGGTAGATGCAAAGTCTCGCAAGTACATGATCGCACATCTGGCCTTGGTGTTGCTACCATAAGGGTGCATAGAAAATCACCAGTTTCATTCTATCAACCACATCTCAACCTCTAATCCATTGGTAGAACCATCAAAAGTGGGAAAACAAGATCTAAGTAGGTCTCTCATGTGAGCGGCTATATCTGCCTCAGGTTGTGCTGGTACCTCTCTCTCACCAATATTAATTTGATCTTTGTCCTACCTCGGCGCAAGGCAAGCAAGCGTCTCCTCTAAAAAATGATACAGCTAAGCTCCCTCAATCCCTGGTGGATCCTGATTCTAATCACCGCCTCCCAGAACATTTTGGGAAGCTTGATGTTCCTCACGATCTGAGTCATGGAGAACATGGGGAGGTGAATCCTGCTGACTACCTCCACAACCGCCTCCACGGCCATGACCACCGACCTCTACCATGACCTCACCTAGGTGACATGATCCTACATAGACACAACAAGGTATAAGATAAGGTACGTAAACTTAAATCCTACACAACTAACAACTTAATAGGTTCAACATTATCTAAGAGAACCTAGTGTTTAAACTTGGGCTCTAATACCATGTGTAACGACCCACCATGTAACCCTAGAGGATGAAGCAAACACAATGAAAGTGTAACAATTTTTTTTTTAAAGTGTAATTAATAACAAGTAAAGTGAACTACACTTAACACATACATCCTCTAAGGTACGCAACAACGCTTACATTCGTATCCCATAACTTACAAAAGTAAACTAATCCATAGCATATAAAATTAAACTCATGATATAAATAACATACATCCAAATCATTAAACTCATCTCATAAGATACAAAGTACATTAAAGAATCATCCATAGATTGCATTCATTCCATAAAGTAGTTACAAGACTCATTTTCAAAATGAGGAAGATCATACAATAATGTTACAATAACAATGATACAAGAATCTTCCTTGAATACAAATGAGGAGTAGTACATATACATAAGTATCCAACTAAACCAATAGTGCACAAGAGATGGTACAAGTAACTGAAACATGCGAGCTCTCCACTCTAGAAGATCTGGCCATCACAAACATGAAATGGGAACCCAACGGTGTAAGGTGCATGTTCCACCCAACCAAGTGGTACCCGAAGGCCCATCCCCCATGCTCGAAGATAGTAAAAGGGCCTCCTAGGCGAAACCAACAACCTCTAGAAACATGCAACACATAATACTATACCATACAAGAACAATGCATACCTAAAGGTTACATTGCTTCCAAAGTAAAATAATCATGTATATCCACTTAATAATACAATAGTTGTCATAGGAGGAGTGTCATCACAAAGCTACATGGGTTATCCTGGCAGATCTTCATAGGCCCTAGCCCCCATCTTGGGTTATCCTGGTAGCCTCTCACGACCCCCGACCCCACATGCAAATTGATGAGAAATTAATTATCTTTCAAAGGGACAAGATAATGATCTTTCCATTCCAGGCCTTCTCATCTCATCCCAAGTCTAAACAATCCCTTGAGCCCATGAGCGAGGCACAATTAACAAGTTATATGATTTAAGCTACCCTTTCCCCTAATACAATTGTTTAATTTCCACTGAATTAACTAACTCTCACATGAGTTACCCTGGCACCACTTTGTGCGTCAACCCCCATTGAGAGCCACTCCCCTACTGACAACACAAGGATCTAATCCACAAACCATGGATAGACAAAGTGCACAAAAATTGATAATAAATATCAACCATAATGCAAGAGGCAACACATCTCGTTTGTATTAATCGAGTGTTTAAATTGAAAAACAACCAAGTGCACTACCCAAGGGAAATCAAAGGATTGAACCATAAATCACAACCCCCTCATCAAATAACATCATCTGGAAGACTTTCAAAATCACAACTAACATATTTCCCAACGTATGTGAACAAAAGAAATCATAATTCAATAAGCAATTCAGGCAGGAAATAAAACTACCATTAGGAATTCCTAAATCCAATTTCGATTTCAATAAAACACAATAACACTTTTCCCAAAATAAACTAAATTAACACAATTTCAATTACAAACAATAGAGAAATTAAAGCTAAATAAAAATCAATTTCCTCTTTTGAAACATTTCATTTTAAAATATCTAACTTGTGCAATTACATGCACCTATTTTAACAAAATATCCATTTAAATATACATATTTAAATATATATATATATATATATATGTATATATACATATAATTTTATTTTATTTTTTGATAAAAGTGGCTTAGCCACTAAAATTTTATTAAATAATTAAAAAAATTACATTGTCCTGGTTCAAAAGAGCATACCGGCAGGAAAGAACTAGGAAAGAAAACCTCTGGTTATAGCTCAGTTCAGAATTACATCAAGAGAAAACCCCCAGAAGCAACCCGAAAAGAAACCCCAAACCTAACTGAAAAAGAATAGACATAAAAAACAACCCAATAATAGGTTACAAATGAGAGCATGAGCTGATGACAATATGTGAAGAAGGTAGCCAATGATCAAAGGAAGTGGAGATTGCAAATCCAAGAAGAGATCAATTCCCACAGAAAAGACCACCAAAGGAAGCATGACCATAAGGTGGATGCAACCTGAGATTGTGTCTGCCATACTGCCACAGACAAATTCTAGACCTAAATAACCACATCAATTCTCCAAGACAACCATTAGCAAGAAAAGCATTTTTAGAAATAAAACCAACTAAAGGAAATGATCCAAGCCCAGATTGTACCGAATCAATGCAACACATAAATCCAGGTCAGATAAAATGGTAGGGCGCACCAATATACCAGAAATGATACAAACCATCTTTGCATCCAAAAAACCATCCATAATGACAGTAAAAAAATGGTATAAGATCTCAGCAAGAGAAGCATTAGAATTCTCTTGATACCAAAAGGAACCCACCACCAATTAAATAGCCGAAATATCTTCAACCTCCAAGATAAAGATAGCTTCAAATTTCTCCTGAAGAGATTTATGAAAGCTAATAGAAAATTTATAATTAAGAACCGTTGAAATTCTGAACCAGCCAACAAAAGAACACATGATACCACACAACCACCGAAAGCATAGTCAGTTTTGACAAGAGTGAAAACATATAATACCCCAAAACTAGAACCAAAATGATCAACATAGCATTTTGATCAAAGCAGGAAATTCATTAGTGGAGAATTCTTTACAATTTAAATGCTCATCAATAACTTTATTTGCTAGAAAATCTGCAATGGTGTTAGCTAAAGGAACCCACCACCCATTAAACAGTCGAAAGATCTTCAACCTCCAAGATAAAGATAGCTTCAAATTTCTCCTGAAGAGATTTATGAAAGCTAATAGAAAATTTATAATTAAGAACTGTTGATATTTTGAACCAGCCAACAAAAGAACCCATGACACCACACAACCACTAAAAGCATAGTCACTTTTGACAAGAGTGCAAACATAAAATACCCCAAAACAATAACTATAATGATTAGGCATTTTGTTCAAAGTGGATAGTTCATTAGTGGAGAATTCTTTATAATTTAAATGCTCATCAATAGCTTTATTTGCCAGAAAATTTGTAATGGTGTTAGCTTCCCTGAAATAGTGAGTTATAGTGTAGCTATTAAACCAATTTAATTGAAGCAAAACCCTTTCCATTAAATATTGTAAATGCCAAATATAATTTTTCTGATTGGATACAGCATGAAAAGTAACCATTGAATCACCTTCAATAATCAAAGAATTGATATGTAAAGACCTAGCTAGATTTAGACCAAGACTTAAAGCTTCCAGCTCGACCTTGTTATTAGTTCCCACTGGTAAGGATTTACAAGCCACTTTCAGAATGGTGGAATTGGAATCTGAGATGAAAAAACCAATCCTAGATAGGCCAGGATTCCCCCTAGAAGCACCATCATAGTTTAATTTAAATAAATCTTGATGGGGGGGCTTCTATTTGACCCCTTTTCGAGCCAAAGTTTTATCCACCATGTTAGAGAATGAACCATGAAAAGGTAGAGATTTCAGTAATGACCAATTTTGTAAAATAAAACCATCCCAATTGGTGAGGGATTTCAGACTACCAATTCTTTTATTTAGATGAAAGTATTAACAACCTCAGAGATAGAGGTTCTGATTGAGAAACCACATCTTTGAGAGGGAAGAGGAACTATTTCAAAAAAAAGATTTTTCATTCCTTTCATCCCATTTCCAAACAATTATGACAAACTAACAAGAGGCAAAGAAAAAAGTATCACTACAAAAATACCAAGCCTTTAAAATCATTAAAGAAGATGAGAATATCCAATCAATAAAGGACCAACCTAGTTTGTTGTTATAAACCAACACCAATGCAAGAAAATGGGGTAAATGAAGAAGGAGAGATACCAACCCGATTCTGCAAGAGAAATAGTCAATGATGTATGAAAAGGTTGTGACCAAAAACTAACGGTATCAAGATCACACACCACAAATTGATTCTATCTAATTACCCACAAATGTTCGCTTTATAAGGACACGATCATCCCGTATTAAAATAAGGAGGATCAGTTATTTAGAGAAACCAATAGAGAATTGTATCCCTCTTTAAATGAATATTTACCAGTTTTGGACTTTGTCCAAATCAACTCATCATCCTTATCAGAAAAAACAATACCTCTTTTATTCATTTCTTCTTTATAGGCTGCCTTTATAGAAGCAAAAATATTTAAAATATCCACTAACTTCCAAGAAACTCTAGGAATGGAATCACTGATAACCACAGAAAATTAATCTTCCACTTGGGACCCCTAAATATTTTTAAGGAGAGGCATTACATTTCCCTAGATTGAAAGATCTCAGAGAGGAGGGAAACCATTCCATGAGTCCTCCCAAAACAAGGCTTTTTTACCATTGTAAACCAGCCAAGAAAGGTGAGGAGGAATAACTGATCTACATGAGGAAATGAAGTTCCAAATTGTAGACCCACTAGGAAGAACAAAAGCCTTGAAGAGCACTTCTCTGGGAAAGGAGAACAAATATTTGGCAAACATAATTTTACCCCATCTAGATTGTGGGTTTTCATATAACCTCCAAGTGAGATTAGTGCCTAGAGCTACATTTTGAAGCTTGAGATTTCTTATACCAATACCTCCAAGTTCCTTTGGAAGACACTTTTTCCTAGGAAATTAAGGGGATTTTCCCCTTTCCCCCCACATTATCATTCCAAAGGAACGAACGTAGAACAAATTTTAACTGGTTTAGAGTAGAGCACGAAACCTTTAAAACTGGCATCACATAAGTAGGTATTGCATTGAGAACTGATTTAACCATTTGGATCTTTCCAACAAAAGAGAGCCACCTATGCTTCAAAGATAAAATTCTATTTGAAATAAGATTATGAATATTTTCCCTAAAGCTATCCAAGTTGTTTCCAATAAAGAAGGGGATACCCAGGTAGGAACAGGAAAAATAATCCATAGGAAAGCCCCAAAAATTTATTAGTCTGACTTGAATAAAATCTGGAACATTTAGAAGAAAAAAATTAGACTTAGCAAAATTAATAGATTGTCCTAAGGACAAGGTAAAATTAGATATGACGTTTTTCATTGCCCTTGCTTCAGGGATTGAAGCATGACTGAGTAATAGAGTGTCATCTGCAAAGAGATCGTGGGTCTAACTTTCCTGCATGTTTGGAATCAGAATGCACTTCCAAAGATTTAATTGATTTTCCCTTTTTATTGACCTACTGAGAATTTTAGCCATAATGATGAAAAGGAATGGAGACAACAGATCCCCTTGCTTGGTGCCCCTAGAGGAGGAGAAAAAGCCATAGGAAGAACCATTAACTAAAACAAAAAACCTAGCCGAAGAGATGTAGGAAAAGATCGATTTAACCCAAATTTCAAAGAAGCCCAATTTACGCATAATAGCTAGAAGAAAATCCCAATTAACCCGATCATAAGCTTTCGTCATATCCAACTTTAAGATCATAGCTGGAATCTTGTTAGCCTTAATAGAGTGCAAAATCTCGAGTGCCACTATTGCACCATCAGAGGTTTCACTTCCAGGAACAAAGCCTCCTTGTTCCTTTGAAATAATAAAAGGAATAATTTTAGCAAGGCGGATGAAAATGACTTTGGTGAATATTTTGTAGATGGTGTTGCAAAGAGAAATAGGCCTAAAATCAGCAAAAGTGGAGGGGCAGTCCACCTTTGGAATAATTGCAATAAATGTATTGTTTAGCTCTTTAAGGATTGTCTTGTTATGCCTAGCTTCAGATACCACCACACATCCTCAACAATAAAATCCCAACATTTTTGAAAGAAAAGGGTGGTAAAACCATCGGGCCTAGGGGCCTTCTCTGGTGGCGTAGCAAAAACTGTTGATTTCACTTCTTCAAGTGAGAAAGGAGCCATAAGCATGACATTATCAACTTGAGAAACCACATAGGGAATTGCATCTAAAATGGAGTCTTTGATCAAAATAGGTTCAACAGTAAGCAAATTTTTAAAAAATAATGTGGCTTCCTTTTCAATGAGCTTAGCATCATCAAGAATCAAT